>QEPC01006715.1:584854-599204 GCA_003113815.1 Sphenodon punctatus | reverse complement strand
CCTGCTTACCCCCCTTCCTGCTCTTGCCCCCTTAGACCCCCCCCTTACAATAGTCTTGGCTGATGAGAGTCTGAAGAGCCACTGTGATTCACCAGCTGAGTCTCCGTGTAATGAAGTAAGACACAGGCCCATTACGATGTTGCAGGGCCCTGGATCAGCCTTGTTCACAAACTGCACTTGAACTACCTGACAGCTGCATGCGGCTTCTGACTTGAGCCACAGTTTGCCCACACCTGGCCTACAGAGCTGTTTTCAGACACAAAAGAGAGTCAAATCTACAGTACAGGGAGGTTTAATGCAGCAAGAAATTGTGGATTGTTCAATGATGTACCTACAGTCATTAAATAAAAATAACAATATTTATACGTTTCATTTTTCAGACATAGTCATGGCATTAATAAATAGATTTATTTTCTAATTAAGAATTCTCCTTGTACAGTGATTTGATCAATCAAGTGTACGTACATAGGCACACGCAGACACACAGGCTGTGTGACACAGCACAGTAGTTTATGCAGATGCTTAAAATCCTAGAATGTTCAGCAGGGTTTGAGCATTGACTGGAATTCCAGAAGTCTGATTTATTCACCTATCGCTTAACTTTCATTGAATCACGTGGGTTTGTTAATGCAAAACACATCTTTTAAAAAAATACATTTCCTATAAGCAACTCCCTTATGAAACACTGAGCACGCCTGCAATTAAACATTTTCTATGCATATTTTAACTGTACACAAAAAATGAGCACCGTGTGAATGGAAAGCCTGCTAAGATTTTTATCACCTAATTTTGTTGGCTGAGGAAGAAAGTAACAATTGCTTTTGGATGAGCAACTTGCTCTAGTTACTCTCTTGGCTGCCCTCGGAATTTAGGACTCCCCTTCATTCCATCAGACTCTGAGCTGTGCTTTTTATGGCTAAGGCCACTTTCTCATGTTATGTGGGGCGGAGGGAAGTTCCGTGAGGACTCCATTCTCATGGGAATTAGTACACGTAGGAATGTGCAATTCTGCTTTTCTCCTGCAAGAACACCCATGATTTATAAGAGCTATGCAAGTGTACCAGCTGGACAAAGTGATTGTTTTATTCTATTTGTATTGTGGAGTCAATAAAAAGTAAAATACCCTGGATAAAATCCTGACTCCATTGAATTTGCATAACTGCTATTGATTTCCGTGACACATCAACTGTAAAAATGGCAGCATGTCTTGATGTACTCCTATCTTATTTGCCAGTTCTGGCTAAACATTTGGATTAAAAAATGTTTTTTTATGTACTTCCAAGAGCATAACATTCTCACTTGCCTCGTTGAGAAACACCCGTATAAAAGATGTACATACAGAATTACAAGTTTAGCTTTTGATGTACTTCTGAACTTGACCTTTGAAAAACAAAACAAAAAAAAGCCCACCTGGGAGTTCACTGCCTTGATGTAGCTCCCTAACGTGTACAATGAATTTACTCACACTGTTCTGACTTTGGAAATGGTGTGGTATTTTAAAGTATGTGGTGACATTTATGTGCCCAGTTGGACTACAATAAGGAGGTTAATTTCTATAGATTAAATGTCAGTTTGGGAACAGTGTGAAGTAATTTAATACTCCAGAGTTGTCCATTTGCATTCACAGGTTGAAGCAGTTGAGGAGAGAATTCTCCCTATTACTAATTCGTAGTTGCAACTGAAATTGCTTAAGCACGGGAAGGTCAAGATAGGAGTCTTGGGGAAATAGGTACAATCAGTGCAATACAATATGATACCTTCAAAATGATCTGCTGAAAAAAACCTGCATGCTGCTTTGTGCATCAACAAATGATTGATTCAGATTACACCGGGTAATTCAAATCTCATGCTGAATTACCAATGGGCTTGCTCATCAAGCTTCTGGACTTAACTGGCAGGTGGCCATTGGAATGTTTGCTAAAGCAAGGTCCTCTTCATTGAAGCAAAAGAGCAAAAATAAACCTACCATTGCTTTCGAGTTAATTCCAGATAGCAAAAATGAGCATGAGCAATTAGAGCTGGAGAGCAGCAAGCTGGAAGTGATTTTAGCTTTTGCCAAATGTCACGTCTTATTTTGGTTTTACAAAATCAAGATCAGGAGTTGTCTAGACCTTTTCTACATGCTTTCACAGGATAGCAGAGTTCGTTCTTTACTTATTATAGTCAGGACTAAAAAAAACCTCAAAGGTTTCAGTGGACTTCAGTGGTTTGGGTGAACTCAGCACTGAATAGCCTTTTCTCCATCCGAGTCTTTGGCCCCATTTACACCACGTTCTAAGAATGGACTGCACTGGATTGCCTTTTCTTTTGCACCGTACCTAGCTGCCGAATTACAGGCTCAATTCTGCCCCATGGTTTTAATTCCAAATTAATTTTATAAATCATCAAGACTACATTTGCCTTGAAAATTAATGCGAGAAGCTGATAATGGAAAAATGATATTTAAATGTCTCAGTTGACCACAATGGCCTTTTTTACATGGACGCCACCCACCCACGAACACCCATATTAAACACCCAATCAATTTATTTATTTATTAGACACTGGCTTTCGCCATGGTCAAAAATAACAAATACAAGTAAAAAATACAAGTACACCAGTCAAACAATCATACATAATTAATACATGGGATTGAAGGAGCCAAAACAAAAGAGAGGGGGCTCACCTACATAGTAGGATACTGAGCGGCAGAAGCAGAAATTAACAACATCAGGTCACTGCATTACGGATTCTCATGGCTAACAGAGCAAAAGAAGAAGCAGCCTGTATAAATTTATCATCCTGGGATGCCAGTAACTCTATTAGTTTATTCTTGTATGAGAAACATCTCTCTCCCCATAAAGGGGTTAACCAAGTCTGCCTGAGAGATTCGTATAAGGGGCAAAAAAATAGAAAATGTTCCAAGTCCTCCACTACAGCATTCATGCAAGGGCAAAATCGTTGATCGTAGGGTGTGTTTTTATAACGGCCCTCCACCACAGCAGTAGGAAGAAGCTGGAGGCGAAGGCAAGTAAAGGCTTTGCGTAATGTAAGATGTCCAGATATGGCTCAACTGTGTGCAGTTGCTTAAAGAAGCATAGTGGGGGGGCTACCTTCAAGGAAGCCAAAGCAGTCAAGTCTTCCAGCTTGGAAATGTCAGTAAGCCTTAACTTAACCAAATTTTTTTGCAAAGGTAAACTTTTCCCCCGAAAACAGGCGACTGAGAGGCCTGCTCTAGACAAATAGGTCATAATTTGAGAAATCCAGGGGTAGAATGGCACCCCTGAATAGTCTAGTTCTTCCTCCAAACACTGGTAAAGAAGACTCAACCTGGTTGACTAACCTAAGCCAATATCCCAGAGCCAACTGCTTCTTAAGGCAATCTATAGCCAAAGTGCCTGTCTCAGCTCTTACCACTGAGGCAGGAACACTCTGGGGTACTCTCAGTAACTTTCTCAAGAATACACTCTGGGCCGTCTCCAGAGCCCGAATATCCATTGAGAGAGTAACCTCCAACCCAAATGTAAGAATGGATTGTACCGTGGCTCGGAATACGTCCAGAATAAGAGATACATTTATTCCAGCAGAGCAGGTTGCCAACTGTAGGATCCCTTTGCATGCCATCCTTGCCTTCAAAACGATTAACTTCCTATGCCTTTCCAAAGACCCATTGTCAGAGAAGGAAATCCCTAAATAAACGTAGGAGGAAACCTGCTGGAACTCCATTCCTCCGATAACCCAACTATGTTTAAGGGTCCTTTTCTTCCCCGTAACCATAATTTGGGACTTCTGCAGGTTGATATCCAATTCGTTCTCCGCACAGTAATCTATCAGGGTTCCCAGAAGATTACGCAGACCCTTTTGCGTCTGTGACAAGAGAACGATATCATCTGCATACATCAGTATGGGGATGTCTTTAATCTTTGGGGGATGACAATCACATGAGGCCAGCCTAGTTGGAAGATCACTTAAATAAAGATTGAAAAGGAGGGGGGCCAAGACGAATCCCTGTCTAACTCCCCTCTTGGCTTGAAATGGGGCTGACAGAGAACCATCAACCCTCAACCTGACTCTCGCATAATTCTCTGCATGAACATGGATGAGTAAGGACAATAAATGGTGGTCAATCCCCAGATAATGAAGCTTCTTCCAGAGTTTCGTTCTCGGGACAGAATCGAAGGCCTTTCGGAAGTCGATAAAAGCCATAAAGATCGTCCCTGCCCTTATTCTCACATATTTGGTAATTATATGGGTTAGAATAAAGTAATTGTCAATAACCAAAAAGCCCTTCCGAAAGGCATTCTGTTCCTGAGGGATTAGGTTCTGCCCATAGGCCCAGATCTCAAGATGGTTGAGCAACAACTTAGTATAAAGTTTACCTATAACCGGGAGAAGGCTAATGGGGCGGTAGCAGCTCGGATCTCTAAAATCCCCCCTTTTAAAAATGGGGACAATAATAGATATACCCCAATCTTGGGGTATTCTCAACGTGGAGTTGATAGATGTGACGTAAGAGGCCAACAAAGGAGCCCACCAGTCTGGGCAAGCCTACAAAACTTCAGCAACAACAAAGTCGATACCAGGCGACTTGTTGCGTTTGAAAGATTTGATTGCCTCAGCCACTTGGGCAGAGGTAACCTGTGGATTGAAAGCTGGACTACTTGATTGGTGCATAGGATTGAGGAAGTACAGAGGGAGATCATCATCATCCTCTGTCCCCAGTCCAAAAAGTGTTTGGAAAAAAGATATCCATACCTCTGCCTCAATCGAGACTGTGCTGCTGCCTGTGCCTGTAGAGAACTCAGCATTAAGGATAGCCCAGAATGTCCTAGAGTCATTCAAGGAGGCAGCAACATGAAGCTTGGCCCAAACCAACTGAGCATGCACAAGTTTTTTCTCCTTAATCAAGGCCTTATATCGGCCTCTTACTAACAAAAATTGCAATTTGGATGACTCTGAATACTCTCTTACCCAAACACTCCTAGCATACAGCAGTAGGTGTTTAGCCCGCCTGCATTCCTGATCGTACCAACTATGGGTTTGCTGCCGGATGGAGCCTGGTTTACGGGAGAGAGCATTACAAGCAATAGTCGAGACTAACAAGAATAATGTTCTTCCAGTACAACAATATTCAGACTTGATGATGTGGTGCTTTTCCAGGAAACATGGCTTCGGGGGGATGAATACTTTAATGTCCAAGGCTTCCGAACGTACTTCTCCCCAGGTATTAAATCCCAAACTAAAGGCCGTGTCTCTGGTGGTTTGGCTACACTGATCGCTGATAAGTTTTCGGAACCTTTGGAATTACTTCCACGTTTGCGACCAGAGTTCCAGATGAGATTATGGAGATCTCCCTCTGGGACCTTATTGCTGCTCTTCAATTTATACATTCCCCCTTCCTCGCCTATATATTATAGAGCAGATGTTTGGAGGGCACTAGATGATACGTCGGAACAGATATTTGCGCAGTTTACTCTTGCCCTGTGTATTATAGCGGGTGATTGGAACGCTAGGATAGGGATCCCCCAAGATTCAGACTCAGCGTTAGGTCCTGAAGAACCAATGTGCCCTCTGACAAGAAATTCTAGAGACCAACTAAGGAATGAAACAGGGGTCTGTCTCCTTGACTTACTCATGACCAACGGGTTGAGGATATTGAATGGACAAGGTACAGGAGAGTCATTCGGGGAATTTACTTATGTCAGTGCCAATGGGCAGAGTGTAGTAGACTACATTGTAGTACAGGCATCCCAATGGACAAGGTTCATTAATTTTACATTGATACCACGCCCTGAGAGCGACCATTTGGGCCTAGCGGTAGAAGTAACCCATTGCGGCTTCGGCAGGGGAGATTGCCCCCGGTCTCAAGGAGGCTGTGGTGCGCCCCCTGCTGAAGAAACCATCCTTGGATGTGGACGCACTCGCCAGCTACCGACCTGTCTCTAACCTTCCCTTTTTTTGAACGGGTGGTGGCACTGCAGCTCCAGGCTCACCGACAGCATTGGCTTCCTTGACCCATTTCAATTGGAGTTCCGCCCTGGCTATGGTACTGAGACGGCGTTGGTGGTCTCCGCCGGGAGATGAATCTTCCAGCCCCCGGGCCCTGGATTGTGGCGTTCCGCAAGGTTCCATTCTGTCTCCATTATTGTATAATGTATATATGCAGCCCTTGGAGGAGATCGTGAGAGGGTTTGGTGTGCGTTGCCACCAATATGCTGATTACACCTAACTTTACCTCTCTTTTTCAACTGACCCAGGTCCTGCCGTTTCAGTACTGTCCCAATGTTTGGAGGTTGTGGAGGTTTGGTTACTGCAGAGCAGACTGAAGCTCAATCCTGATAAGACAGAGGTGATGGCGGTGGGTAGGGCGAGGGAGGTGTCGGCTCCCCTCGTAGAGGGGTCCGTCCTCCTGTAGCCCAGCAGGTTCAGAGTCTGGGAGTGTTGTTGGACTAAGATCTCCGCCTAGATCGGCAGGTGGAGATGGGGGCTAAGGCTGCCTTCCGCCAGCTGTATCTGGTGCGGAGGCTGCGTCCATATATTTCCAGACCCAACCTGGCCACCCTCATCCATGCCTTCATCACCTTGAGGCTGGACTACTGCAACGCGCTCTACGTGGGGCTTCCCTTGACGCTGGTCTGGAGGCTGCAGCTGGTGCAGAACATGGCGGCTCGTCCCCATCAGAATATTACTCTCGTGCTCCGCGCGCAGCACTTGGCTGCCTATAGCATACCGGGCCAGATTCAAGGTGCTGGTCTTGGCCTATAAAGCCCTACACGGTCTTGGCCTTTCATACCTCAGGGACTGCCTCACCTTCCGCGCTCCAGAGCAACCCCTTTGGTCCGCCAGGCGTGCCTTCTTGGAGGTTCCCCATGTAAAGCAGGGGGCCACAATGGAGAGGGCATTCTCGGTGGCCGGGCCGCAACTATGGAACTCCCTCCCGGAGGAAACCCATCTAGCCCCAAGTTTGATGACCTTCCGCCGGGCCTGTAATACCTGGCTGTTCTCCCAGGCCTTCGGAGGAGGGGACGGAGGATTGGGATAAACGTTTTGGGGTGGTGGTGGTTGTTTTTAGGTGGATGGTTCAGATGTTTTAATTCTCTGTGTTTTATTGTGATTTCAATTATTGTTATTTTTTATGCCATAAGCCACCCCGAGATGCCATGGGCATGAGGGGCGGCCAAGAAATATAAGTAAATAAATAAATAAAATAAATAAGGGGGCTTCATGCATGGGGAGGGGGATAGAAATGGACATATGGGGTCATGCCATGCGCAATACAGGTGCGGGACCTATACCGTTCCTGCCTGCCAGAAGGCGGTGGGGAGCCGACAAACCACCCATGAAAGGGCACAGGCCTGCACATAGACAGCACGTTTGCACTGCCTATGCTAACCGCCATCTGGAGACAGACCAGCGCCTGTAGCGTGACTAATGCCATGGCTGCAAGCAAGTAGGTGATCCCGCTATGCAGGACACAGGACTAGGGAACCCCTAGTACCGAACCAAGAATACACATGGCGTATGTAGTCGTTCCATATTGGTTTTTATTAGGTCGGGTTATACAGGCTGTGGAATTGGGGGGAGGGGGGGGCATTCAGATGCCAGGGTTAGTTGCCTGCCATCTGGGCAACTATGCCTACAGAGAGCATCCCTGTTCTCCTCCGATATGTGCCGGAATGCCCCACCCTGGACATATTGGTACAGGGGCACGGGACTCACTCACTGCACCGGTGGGGGGTTGTCAAGGACAGCTTCGCTGGTCTTGCAGATATTGTGTAGAATGCAGGCCACCAGGACAAGGCTGGGGGTATGCTCGAGATTGAACTGGCTCCTGTTCATGAGTAGGTGCCAATGCATCTTGAGCTGGCCAAATGTCCACTCCATCATGCTCCGAGCAGACAATAGGTACTCATTGAAGAGCCTGCGCTCTGGTGCATGAGCCACGGGAAAGGCCCTCATGAGCCACAGGCTCAGTGGGTAGGTGGGGTTCCCAAGCACCACTGGAGCCATGGATACTCTCTCAATCACCCAGTACAGGTTGGGGGCAATCTCACCACCGAACATGTGGGCATAGAATGATGAAGCCCACAAAATGCATGCATCATGGCTCCTCCCTGACTGGCCTGTGTACACGTCAGTGAACAGGCACCTGTGCTCCACAACGGCCTGAAGATTTATTGAGAACGCCTGCTTCCGGTTGATAGTCCGTCTTGGCATGTGGGGGCCAGATGATAGGGATGTGGGTGCTGTCTATCACTCCAATGGAAGCCCATGTCTTCAAAGCTGCGGATCACTACCTCGGGATCCCAGAGCTGGATGACCCGCTCGAGTAGCAGCCCCACTATCAGGCTGCACACATCATGGGACGCCCTGTTAATGGTAGCGGTCCCCACTTCAAATTGCTCCCCAACACTCTGACAGGAATCGGGGGTAGCCAGCCTCCTCACCACCATGATCAATGGCATCCCTGGCGGCAGCGGATACCTCATGTTCGTAGCTCTTCTCCGGAGATGTGGGTTCAGGATCTCACTGAGCCAACAGGGAGTGGTTCATGCGGAAGTGGTCCGTCCATTCCTCGTCTGTCCAGGTGGCCAGCATGTTCTCCCACCATTCATTGGTGCATGAACGCATCCAATTCATCCTCTGAGTTGGGACAATCACACGATGGCCGTAAAGGTTGAGGAGCCACTAGGAAAGGACAAGCCGCATGTGCTGGGACACTGATGTTCCGAACAGGGCATGTCAGCGAGCAGCTATCCTCCTCACCCACTGCAATGATGCTGCTTGGCGCATGCTGGCTGCTCTCCTGTGCCATGTTCCATGGTTGTAGAAGTGGGGCCCTGGCAGGAGTAGCTCGGTCCATTGCTGGAACACCTGGGCCAGGATCATGAAGCAAGCGGCCAGGACCGTTAACAGGATGACTTATCCTCAGGGGACTCATCATCAGGCAGCATGGTACCACCAATACACACCCCGTGAGCACCCACCACCAGAAACAGTGATGGATCACCATGCAGGTCCCAACTAGCCTCTATGTGAATGGGTGGCTTGGCCCAAGGTCTGCACAGATGTGAACGTGTCCTACTAAAGCACCTGGCCAATCACTGGGCTGAGCACAAACCAACCAACCAGTTGCGGCCTGTGCCTCCAACCCCCATGCCCTGTGTGCCCAGCACACCCACACCGTGCTTCACACGTCCGCTGTCAGTAAACGGCTGTCCCAAGGTAATGGGAACCGCTGAAGCAGGTGAACCGCTAAGCACACCCTCCTCCTCTGTGCTCTGCACGTACACCCAGTATCGGACAGCAACACCTCTGTACAAGATCTGCTCTCTTTCACGATCACCTCTCACCCACCACACCCCAACCACCTCTCTCCACACACCACACCTGGGCACTGGAACCGGCCCACTTGTACTTTGGCGGACCATGCTGGGTGCCCATCGATTGGTGTGTTCTGCGCACCTGGTAGGGATCTCCACTCACTGGCCTGCCAGCACATCCCCCCCACCTGCATGGACCAGCTGAATGTCAGGGGATTAGGGCCACAGCGGGGCTGCACTGTGACCAAGGGGGCCTCCCTCCCTCCCCCAGTGTCCATGACATGGCCCTGTGCGATCAGTGGGCAGGATGCATCTGCACCAGTCCTGTAGCTGTCACAGTGAGAGATGGCCATGGCATCGTGCAGCTGTGCACAATCAAGATATGCTGTATGGAGAGCCTCATTAGCTCTGATCTAGAGGCAGCCATGGCCTTGGTCATCTGTCGTTACTTGCGCTGGAATGTGTCCACACGGTGCGTGTGCCAGGGATTCACAGGGCCTAGCAGCCTGCCCACTATCAGCTGTATAAGGTCGCCTCTCTGGCTAGCGATGCGCAGCTCCTCGCGCATTGCTCATTCACAGCTTCTTTCTGTTGAACCCCTGTGCAATCCAGCAACCAGCCCTTGAAAAGGTCATGGCAGGGTGTGGAACATGCCCCGAGGCCAGTGGTGGTGCCAGGGAGGAGTGGTCGTCATGTGCCAACATGCTTTTGGGAACGCTGTGGCAGAGCTGCGACATCCAGCTGCTGCTGAGCGACCCCCTGTCAGTCGCGGATGGATTCAATCTCTTGTCACAGTACATGTGGGTGATGGGCCATCCGTTTGGGGGTCTGGCTTGCTGGAGGCGTGCCGGGGGGCTTGGCTTCACCCTCCTCCAACAACCTTTGGGGGCACCCAGCCGCCGTTGTTGTACCATGGACAGCACAGGAGATCATGACAGTTTGCCTGGTGACAGCTTGATCTGAATATGGACTGGCCCTCCAGGCCCGGGGTCCCCCTGTAGCTACCGACTAAACAGACGTCCTACTGCGTGCCCGTGGCATATCGCGATCGGAATGCCAGGCCTTTCTTTGGGAGATGGGCTTGCTACCCCCCGATGTTGATGGACCACTACTGACCGGGAATCCCTACAGCATTGAAGCTGGGTGCCCTGTGATCGGTGCTGAACCTACCGGATGTCAGGGCTGCAGCTGTCATGGAGAACCACCTCCTGCCCCAGTTCATGGTGGATGCACATATGCATTCCTGGGGATTCCACAGGGGCCTATTCTCCTGGGAGGGTCTTGTCCAGGGCCTGATGTTTCACGAGCACACTCGGTCCTCTCCCTGAGTTGCGCGTCCCAACCTCCTGCTCCATGGCAACGTGTTCCATGTGCTGTGCTTTGCCTCCCCTTAGACAGTGCTGCTTCCCACTGTATTATGCAATCCTTTGGTCCGTAGTTCTGTCTGCCGGACCCCATCACATCTTCTACATGCTCTCGTCTCCATCCCTGTTGTGTTAATGAGTGCCTCCGTCCCTCTTGGAGTGGGTGCAACGATGCCCCAGAGTGATGATTACGTGGAACGGCCACGGGCCCGTGATCACCCGTTAACCGGCCTCTACTCACCCGTACCCCCCTTTCTCCCCATCCCAAATAAAGACCTTGCCTGTGACTGTACATTCTATAGTGCTTTTGTGACAGTGTGTTGCGCCGATCATCCCTCCCATGGTGCATCCTTTCCCGTGTGTGTGTTTGTGTGATCGGGGTCCGGGGGGGTTGTGTTCGGGATCACTGGGGCTGTCAGGTAGCAACCTGTGGTGTGTTATGTGTTCCCCTGTGGGCTCCCTCATAGATTGTGGGTTCGGCCTGTGTGGTGGTGGGGGCTCGACGCGTCCTGTTGACTGCACTGTCCTTGATCTGTCGTTGGCCACCTAGTGTCCTGCGACCCTGTGTGGGTCCCCGTCCTCTGTGCAGTCCCCTGATATTCCCTGTGGTGTTGTCAACCACCTAGGTGACTTGGCTGGCCTGTCGTGGATTGCGTATTTTTTATTTTAATTTTATTTATTTAAAATTTATATCCTGCCCACAGGGCAGCCCGGGGCGGTGAACAACATTCATAAAAACATTAAAACAATATAAAATTTCAAAACAATTTACAATTACATTTTAAAAATACCCCAATATGTGGGGAAAGCCCCCATTCCCACCCCCACCCCACCCCTAGCCCTCGCCAAAAGCCTGACGGAACAGCCAGGTGTGACATATACGCCGAAACAGCAGGAGAGTGGGAGCCAGCCGAGCCTCCNATCCTCAGGGGACTCATCATCAGGCAGCATGGTACCACCAATACACACCCCGTGAGCACCCACCACCAGAAACAGTGATGGATCAACATGCAGGTCCCAACTAGCCTCTATGTGAATGGGTGGCTTGGCCCAAGGTCTGCACAGATGTGAACGTGTCCCACTAAAGCACCTGGCCAATCACTGGGCTGAGCACAAACCAACCAACCAGTTGCGGCCTGTGCCTCCAACCCCCATGCCCTGTGTGCCCAGCACACCCACACCGTGCTTCACACGTCCGCTGTCAGTAAACGGCTGTCCCAAGGTAATGGGAACCGCTGAAGCAGGTGAACCGCTAAGCACACCCTCCTCCTCTGTGCTCTGCACGTACACCCAGTATCGGACAGCAACACCTCTGTACAAGATCTGCTCTCTTTCACGATCACCTCTCACCCACCACACCCCAACCACCTCTCTCCACACACCACACCTGGGCACTGGAACCGGCCCACTTGTACTTTGGCGGACCATGCTGGGTGCCCATCGATTGGTGTGTTCTGCGCACCTGGTAGGGATCTCCACTCACTGGCCTGCCAGCACATCCCCCCCACCTGCATGGACCAGCTGAACGTCAGGGGGTTAGGGCCACAGCGGGGCTGCACTGTGACCAAGGGGGCCTACCTCCCATGACATGGCCCTGTGCGATCAGTGGGCAGGATGCATCTGCACCAGTCCTGTAGCTGTCACAGCGAGAGATGGCCATGGCATCGTGCAGCTGTGCACAATCAAGATATGCTGTATGGAGAGCCTCATTAGCTCTGCTCTAGAGGCAGCCATGGCCTTGGTCATCTGTCGTTACTTGCGCTGGAATGTGTCCACGCGGTGCGTGTGCCAGGGATTCACAGGGCCTAGCAGCCTGCCCACTATCAGCTGTATAAGGTCGCCTCTCTGGCTAGCGATGCGCAGCTCCTCGCGCATTGCTCATTCACAGCTTCTTTCTGTTGAACCCCTGTGCAATCCAGCAACCAGCCCTTGAAAAGGTCATGGCAGGGTGTGGAACATGCCCCGAGGCCAGTGGTGGTGCCAGGGAGGAGTGGTCGTCATGTGCCAACATGCTTTTGGGAACGCTGTGGCAGAGCTGCGACATCCAGCTGCTGCTGAGCGACCCCCTGTCAGTCGCGGATGGATTCAATCTCTTGTCACAGTACATGTGGGTGATGGGCCATCCGTTTGGGGGTCTGGCTTGCTGGAGGCGTGCCGGGGGGCTTGGCTTCACCCTCCTCCAACAACCTTTGGGGGCACCCAGCCGCCGTTGTTGTACCATGGACAGCACAGGAGATCATGACAGTTTGCCTGGTGACAGCTTGATCTGAATATGGACTGGCCCTCCAGGCCCGGGGTCCCCCTGTAGCTACCGACTAAACAGACGTCCTACTGCGTGCCCGTGGCATATCGCGATCGGAATGCCAGGCCTTTCTTTGGGAGATGGGCTTGCTGCCCCCCGATGTTGATGGACCACTACTGACCGGGAATCCCTACAGCATTGAAGCTGGGTGCCCTGTGATCGGTGCTGAACCTACCGGATGTCAGGGCTGCAGCTGTCATGGAGAACCACCTCCTGCCCCAGTTCATGGTGGATGCACATATGCATTCCTGGGGATTCCACAGGGGCCTATTCTCCTGGGAGGGTCTTGTCCAGGGCCTGATGTTTCACGAGCACACTCGGTCCTCTCCCTGAGTTGCGCGTCCCAACCTCCTGCTCCATGGCAACGTGTTCCATGTGCTGTGCTTTGCCTCCCCTTAGACAATGCTGCTTCCCACTGTATTATGCAATCCTTTGGTCCGTAGTTCTGTCTGCCGGACCCCATCACATCTTCTACATGCTCTCGTCTCCATCCCTGTTGTGTTAATGAGTGCATCCGTCCCTCTTGGAGTGGGTGCAACGATGCCCCAGAGTGATGATTACGTGGAACGGCCACGGGCCCGTGATCACCCGTTAACCGGCCTCTACTCACCCGTACCCCCCTTTCTCCCCATCCCAAATAAAGACCTTGCCTGTGACTGTACATTCTATAGTGCTTTTGTGACAGTGTGTTGCGCCGATCGTCCCTCCCATGGTGCATCCTTTCCCGTGTGTGTGTTTGTGTGATCGGGGTCCGGGGGGGTTGTGTTCGGGATCACTGGGGCTGTCAGGTAGCAACCTGTGGTGTGTTATGTGTTCCCCTGTGGGCTCCCTCATAGATTGTGGGTTCGGCCTGTGTGGTGGTGGGGGCTCGACGCGTCCTGTTGACTGCACTGTCCTTGATCTGTCGTTGGCCACCTAGTGTCCTGCGACCCTGTGTGGGTCCCCGTCCTCTGTGCAGTCCCCTGATATTCCCTGTGGTGTTGTCAACCACCTAGGTGACTTGGCTGGCCTGTCGTGGATTGCGTATTTTTTATTTTAATTTTATTTATTTAAAATTTATATCCTGCCCCTCCTGCCCACAGGGCAGCCCGGGGCGGTGAACAACATTCATAAAAACATTAAAACAATATAAAATTTCAAAACAATTTACAATTACATTTTAAAAATACCCCAATATGTGGGGAAAGCCCCCATTCCCACCCCCACCCCACCCCTAGCCCTCGCCAAAAGCCTGACGGAACAGCCAGGTGTGACATATACGCCGAAACAGCAGGAGAGTGGGAGCCAGCCGAGCCTCCTCCGGGAGCGAATTCCACAACACAGGGGTGACCACCGAAAAAGATCTAACATCGGTGGCCACCCGCCTCACCCGGGGAACCTCC
>QEPC01006715.1:560537-573399 GCA_003113815.1 Sphenodon punctatus | reverse complement strand
TGATTATGGGGGCACAACTGAACTGGTTATATGTCTCTTTTCATGGCATAATGCGCTTAATAAGCTAGCTGCGTTTTGGGTGTCTTGTCTGTGTGATAGCAGCACCTCTGGACTGGTCGCACCGCATGCGTGCACAAGGCACAGGCGGCACTGGCAGCAAGGAGCAACAGGCCCTGGAGGCCAGACTGGCCAAGCTCACCCCCTCCTCCAGTAAGGCAGTGGACGCAGTCAGTCTCTGTGCCTGCCTCACTGCCCGCCCGGCTGCCCCTACAGCGGAACCACTCCTGGGGAGTGGTGATAGACGCGCGGCTGGGGAGGGGGGGGAAGCATTAGGAGGCCATGCTTCTCCATGGTTGCTTGGAGGGGTGGAGAATGGGAATCCTTCCTGGCCAGAGGGAGTACGTTTTATGTAAATTTATACATTTGCATAATTAGGTGGGGTCTAATGATGCAAATTAGGCCCCGCACCAAGACTTCGCACAGGGCCTCACAAACCCGGGGGCCAGCCCTGGGTGTGCTGCCGTGGTGGGTGGAGGTGGGTGTGTGCCCGTTCTCACCTCCACCCACGGAGCCTCCTCCGGTTTGCCGGCTGGCTCCGTGGGTGAGTGATGGGTGGTTATGTGTGGAGGTGGGCATTGCAAGGGAGCACACAGGCACCCACCCCCTCACCTCCCGTGCTGTTCACACTGACGAACACCCCCCCCCCACTGCCACAGCATGTGCACAGGCGGCCCCTCCCGCTCGCGCACACGGGGGGTCGGTGGGGGGGTGTTCATGTAAAAACAGCCATTGTTCCCTTTTTGTGCTTATCCACTATTATAATCCACTCTAAAGCAGTCAATGTTTCTGAATGAGAGAAGCATGCCTTGCTGCACCAGCCAAATCAGTTCTTATGCAGCTGGAGGAGGGGGGAGTGGGAAAGGAATCCAAGGACAAATGCTGAAGATATTACTTACCAAGATGGCTTATGCATCAGAAAACCACTAATCCTTTCCAGCCCATTTCTACTATAAAAGATGGTTAAGCATCAATTTAATCAGTAACTAATCTAGCTAAGAAGAAAACAAAACAAAAGCTAGAAGCCCGAGTTCCCCAACTGCTGTGCTTACTTTGGCAAAATCAGCTCCATAAGGCATGTTAAAAGTGTTCTCTGGGTATCGCTTTAACATCTGGGGACTTACTCAGTAGAGAAATACACAGCGAGAAAACAATATTTCAGTTTGTTCCTGTGCCAGGATCCTTTTGCTTTGTTCCTTAGCCAAGACTGGAAAATGTTTAGGATATCTAGGTGGAGTCCTTCCTTTGAGCAGATTGTTTTTATGGCCACAAGTGCCACCCACTGAGCTGAATAATGGAGGAAATTACGTTCCGTCCATATTTCTCAAGAGATGGAGGGAGTGGGAGAGTGTGAAGGATTGTATGCCTCGCCCACTCAGAGGAACAGATACACTGCTATTCATTTGTAGGGGAGAGAACAAATGGTATTATTGCAAGCCACCAGTATTAAAAACATTATTATGGGTCTCTAGGCATAGGATAAATTGCCATATGCTCTCCTCTGAAAACCCATGTTTAAGGGACAAATATCTATTTATTTATTTTTCCAATTTTTACCCGGTCCTTCCTGAATGGCTCAGGGCAGTTTACAAACGTACAAAACAAACAAAAAACCACCACCACCTCCTCCTCACCACCCCTTTAACCCCACCCCACCTTCAGCCCCCAAACCCTCACCAACCCCTATGCCCCTCACTAAATGCTTTTTGAAACAAAAAGTTTTGCACTGCCTCCAGAAGATGCTTAGGCCTGGGCTCATATGAACCTCCAGTGGTATTTCCACCGAACTGGGGCAGTGACCGGGAACACCCTGCTGTGCACGCCCGTCCTACAGTAGCAGATGGAACCTGCAAGAGGGTCCTCCCGGCCAACCGCAGAGGTCACAATGGAACATGGTAGGATAGGCGGTCCTTCAGAAATATGGAATTCTGCTCTGCATTTTGCACACCTGTGCCACTGTTACACACACTAGTACAGTAGCTGTGATTTATAATGCAATTTTTGAATGCTAAAGGCAGGTGTGGCCAAATGTCAATGGGAGCTCTGATACCAATGTCAATGAGTGCAGGATAGGGGAAATGCTGGCTGAAAATTCTGAATCTAAATGACCATTCCTAAGCATGTGAAAAATACCAGTAGAGAATCTGGAGAACCTTGTAGCTAGTGGATAAGGTTGGGGAGCAGGGTTCAAATCCCATCTTTGCCAGGAACTCACTGGCGCAGGCGGGGAGTCATTCCTCAGCCTCAGTTTCCCGAGCTGTAAAATGGGAATAATAATGATCTGCTTCTCTTAGCTAAGTCTAAGGGCCTCTACTCCTTTCTTGTCCTCGATCTCTTTGCCGCCTTTGACACACACTGTTGACCATGACCTCCTCTTGGTTTCACTATGCTCCCTTGCTTTCTGGGACTCTGTTCTTAATAACTAGTTCTCTTCATGTCTCTCGAACTGCTCCTTCAACGTTTTTCTTGCTGGTACCTCCTCTGTCACTTCTCCTCTCTGTGGAAGTTCCCCAAGACTCTGTTCTGAGTCCTCTTCTCTTCTCCCTTTACGCTCTTTCTCTGGGTAAACGCACTGAAACCCACAGCTTCCAGTATCACCTGTATGCTGATACGCAATTCTCTCTCTCCATTCCGCTCTTTCTCCCTCCATCCCGCCTCATATCGCTGACTCTCTCATATCTCTGTCTGGATGTCTCGCCACCAACTCAAGCTTAATATGGCCAAGATCAAACTCCTCATCTTCCCCCCTAAAACACTCCTGCCCTACTTCCCTCTCAAGTTCCATTGAGGGAGTCACCATCCAGCTGGTCTCTCAGACACGTAGCCAGGGATTCATCTTTGACTCCACCCCCGCCCCCTCCTTTATGCCTCAGAGCCAGGCTGTTGCTAAATCCTGTTGCTTCGCTCTGTATAATATTGCTAAAATTTGGCCTTGCCTTACTGTTTCCACCACAAAACCCTAGTCCATGCTCTAGTCCTCTCTCGCCTGAACTACTGCAACTTCCTCCTTACTGGTTTCCTCTGCTCTGCTCTTGCCCCCCTCACCTCCATTCAACGCTCTGCTGCCAAAGTCATCCACCTTGCCTGTCACTTTTACCATGTTCAGTCCCTCCTCTCTGCCCTAGACTGACTCCCTCTACGTGAACACATTCAGCAGAAGCTCCTGGCCTTCAAGGCCTTGCTCCCCCATATCTCTCTACTCTTGTATCCTGCCACACTCCTGTCCAAGAGTTTCGCATCTCCGCTGCACTCACCCTCACCTGCTTGTGACCCGCTTGCTCCTCTAACCATCTTTGCCCCTTCTCTCTTGCTGCTCCTCATGCCTGGAACTCCCTCCCTGGATATGTTCACTCTGCTGCTCTCTCCCTCCCAACTTTCAAATCCCTCCTGAAAACTTACCTCTTCTGACAGGCCTTCCCTAACTTGTCATGGGTGAAATTGCATCCTCTTCTCCCTCACTCAGAATCTTGTTCCCTGTAACTAAGTGAAGCACGTGCACCTGCAACTTCTCAACCTTGTGAATGTATCCTTGTCTCTCCTGGTGTTCACCACTCCCGTGTCTCCCCCTCCATTCTCTCTTAAATTGTAAGCAGGGTAGGGACCTATCTCTACTGATTGCACAGAGCCAGATACACTGCTGGTGCTATATAAATAAATAATAAATAAATAATAATAATACTTCAACAGGTTGTTCTGAGGGTGACCTAGGCAAGGATTCTAAAGCACTTTGAATGCTGAATGTGCTATAGAAATGCTATTTAATAATAGAAATGCTGATGTTCTTTCCATTCTAATAATGGAACATTAGAATGAATGTTCTTTCCATTTTAATATTCAGCGCTGCTTTCTTTTCCTTTTTAAAAAAAAATGAATTGTTTGAGCTCAGTAACAGGAAAAAGATAGTTTTCAGAATAAGACAAGGGGCTGCCAACACCATTTGGGGAAAAGGCTGCGAATACGCAGAATGATCTGGCAGCCATTTTGTGCATGCACCCTGATTTTTTTAATTTTAATTTTTAATAAAAACCCAAAAACAAATGTTTTCCTTTACATAAATCCATGAAAACGAAGTCATTTTTGTAAACAAAAACGGAAGATGTGCCTGCTGCACACCCCTATTCTCTTGTGTAATGCGAGCCACATATCAATATGGACTAATCTTCTGTCCTGTTGGCAGATATACCTGGAGGATCATTATCTCCTACAGGCCTGTCTCCTGATGCATGTCTGCCCCCCGGAGAGGTGTGGAACCAGTTCGGTTGGTTCGCCCTGGAGACTAATGGAACCAGAGAGGTTCTGGAATGCTCTATGGGAGTTACCCTCTGATCTTGATGACCGGTCACTCGATGACCTTGTTGCTTTTTGGAACATCATGTTGACTGAGGCCATCGACCGAATGGCTCCTAGGTGTCCACTCCCTAAATGTCAGCACTTCAGGCCTCCTTGGTTTACTGAGGAACTGCGCCAGCTGAAGCGGGAAAGGTGGCGCTTGGCGAGACGGTGGCATCCTTCTCGTGCTGAAGCCAATCGATTGTATCATAGAGCTAGTTTACAAGTCTATGCTGTGGCCATGCGGGCAGCGAAGGAGTTCTTTGCTGTCCTCATACCACCCGCAGAGTCTTGTCCAGCTGAGCTTTTTCGGGTGGGGAGGGGGCTGGTCGGTCCAGCCTCCCTCCGCTGGAACTGTGGAATCTTCCAGTGCCCACTGTGACATGTTTGTTGATTACTTTGCAGATAAAATCGCTCGTATTCACTACAACTTTGACGCCACACTTATTATGATAGGAGAACTAGGGGTTATGGAAGCCCTGCCTTGTCTGATTTTATGGGATCTGTTTCCATGGGTATCAGCCACCGATGCGGGGGATGTTCTTGGGGCTGTCAGAGCCACCTCTTCTGAACTGGAACCATGCCCGTCCTGGATGGTTAAGGCCAGCCGGGAGACACTGGGGCCATTGCTGGTGGGGGTGATCAATGCCTCCCTTCAGGAGGGCAGAGTGCCGAAGTGCCTCAAAGAGGTGGTGGTACATCCTCCGCTCAGAAAACCAATGCTTGACATTGATTCCCTAGCCACCTATCAGCCAGTCTCTAACCTTGCCTTTTTAGGGAAGGTTATTGAATGGATTGTGGCACGGCAGCTTCAGCAGCATCTGGACCGGTTTTCTGAATCCCTCCAGTCCAGCTTTTGTCCGGGTTATGGCACAGAGACTGCACTTGTGGATTTGGTCAACGTCCTCCACCGTGAATTGAACCAGGGTCATTCAACCCTGCTGATTTTGTTAGATCGGTCGGTTGCTTTGGATACTGTTGACCACGAGATGGTGACTCATCTGTGGGACCGAGCCGGGGTGGACAGGATTGTTCTTGAATGTTTCTGTTCCTTCCTGGCCAAGAAAACTCCCATAAGGTTTTATTTTGTCCCCTCTCCTGTTCAATGTGTATATGCAGCCGCTGGGTGAGGCTGTGAGAAAGTTTGGCATTCGATGTCATCAATATGCTGATGACACATAACCCAACACTACCTCTCTTTTTCACCCGACCCAGACTCAGCCGTCTCGGTGCCTACCTGGTGTCTGGCGATTGTGCGGGACTGGATGAGGGCAAGTCGACTGAAGCTGAATCCTGACAAAACGGAGGTGATGCTCATTGATGGGGTTTGGCTCCCACTGGTACCCCAGGTCTGCAGACTGGGAGTACTCCTCGATTCCTGCCTCCGCCTGGATGTCCAGGTAGAGGCTGTGGTGAGAAGTGCATTTCACCAGTTACATCTGGTGCAACGACTTTGGCCGTATGTCTCGGACTCAGTCCTGGTCACTATCGTCCATGCTTTCACCACCTCAAGACTGGACTATTGTATCTGGGGCTACCCATGGCGACGGTTTGGAGACTGCAGCTGACGCAGAATGCACCAAGTCGCCTCCTTATGGGACGGGCCACTGGGAGCACATTACACCAGTGTTCTGTCCTCTGCACTGGCTGCGTATAGTCTTCCAGGCCTGATGCAACGTGTTGGTGCTTACCTATAAAGTCCTATATGGCCTAGGCACTACTTATCTGTGGGACTGCCTCCCTCCCCAGGCTCTGGATCAACTCCTGTGGTTGGACGGAAGTGCCTTTCTCGAGGTCCCCCAGGTTTCCTTGGGGGCGACTATGGAGAGGGCATTCTCGGTGGCTGCAGAACTCCCTCCTGGCAGAGGCCCGGGTAACCCCAGACCTCTCCTCTTCGGAGACAATGCAAGACATGGCTGTTCCGCCAGGCTTTTGGTGAGGGAGATGATTGAGGGGGGAGGGGACTGGGCTAGGGTGTTTTTTGGGACTGGATGTTTTTTGATAGTCTCCATACGAATGAGATGTTTTATGATGTATTTATATTTATTATTGTATTTTATGATTTGTTAGCTACCCCAAGCTGCCTTGGCAGGAGGGGAGGGGTATACATTTGTTTAAATAAATAAATATACAAACCTCACCTCTTCTTTCACTGGTGACCGTTTGCCCTGCATTGGCCAGCTGTTAATGTAATATAACTACAGTCAAACCTTACTGTTAGAAACCTACTTATCTTTTGGAGGCAGTGTCAGACTTCTCTATCTGGCCAGGCATTTGGTAGGTACGGATAAGGCTTTGGGAGATTTGGGATAGGAGAATTTTCTTTGTGTGTGTGTGTGTGTGTGTGTGTGTGTTTATTCATATATTTTTATTTAGCCCTTGGAGTAATGTAGGATAAAAATTTAAATAAGCAAATAAGCCTTGCATATAAAGAGCTTCTTTTTATAACAATCCCAGTGTAAAGAACCATTTCTATCAATTGTGTGTTGTCCCAAATTTTGTTGAACTTTTTCTGCATCACCACAAGAGTTTGTTACTGAAGATACACTGCATTTTATGTTTTACTTGCTTGAACTACAGCAGGAAATAAGGAGATACAGTACCGCAAATCCTCAGAAGAGCACCACAGTTTTGGACTCACTGCTGCCTGTGAGAAGGTCACAATGACAGGCATGTAAAAATAAGGGACAGTAGCTAATTTCTTGGTAAAAGGAATAGTTGCAATGCTGAAGTATTGCAAGGATAATATAAAAACACTGGTAAAGTGCCATAGTCTTAACAGAAACAAGGACACCCACCCCAAGGGAAGTTCAAAAGAATGCGCTGATCTACCAAAATTTGCACATATGAACCCTTATTCTCGGTGGTGGGACCACGGCTGTGGAACTCCCTTCCGGAGGAAGCTCGCCTGGCCCCATGCCTTTTAACATTTCGGCGAAACTGTAAGACCTGGCTGTTTGCCCAGGCCTTTGGGAGGGAGGGTGGGTAGGGATTTTAGTCCCCCACCTATTGGTTTTGTGGCCCTGTTAATATTTTAAATATTTATGATTGTTTTAAATTGATTTTATTGTATTTTTATTATTGTGTTTTTAATTGCTGGAAGCCACCCCGAGCTGCGTGGCAGGAGGGGCGGGGTAAAAATTTATAAAATAAAATAAAATATAAATAAAATATTATTCCAGCAGATAGTCCCACTCTGTTCCAGTCTGGGACTGGTACATATTTTGCAGGCTCTGGGGACTGAAGGGCCCAACCAATGCATCCCATCCAACTGGAGCCATGTGCTCTCTGTAAATCCAGCTATCCATCAAGCTAATGGTTCCCAACCATGCTTCTACTGGAACCCCTTGTCCAACAGATGTCCTTACTGTGGTCCTCTCAGGACCATCTTCCTAGCATAACTGCTACCATATTTCATTCTATTTTCTCTCTGTTCTTTTCTGCCTCTTACTTTTTCCATTTCTTTTCTAGTGTGTTGGTTATTCTGCTCTCATTTTGTGGCTCCCCCCTCCCCAAGCGTTTGGCTACTGAGAAGGTAGCTACGTGAACACAATACAACAATTAAATAACCCCTAGGATGCACATAGCATTGTCAGAAGCTCAGTTTGGGAGCACCAGCACTGGGTGGGCTAGCGCAGGGACCCAGTCTTGGGCTCCA
This sequence comes from Sphenodon punctatus, assembly GCA_003113815.1. Taxonomy (NCBI): domain Eukaryota; kingdom Metazoa; phylum Chordata; class Lepidosauria; order Sphenodontia; family Sphenodontidae; genus Sphenodon; species Sphenodon punctatus. The sequence goes on along the minus strand of QEPC01006715.1, from coordinate 565,355 downwards.
TTAGTGAGCGTCTAATCCTAAAACGGGTGATTGATCTGAGAGGCATAGTTAAGTCTGTAGCAGGCGTCAAGACTGTGTGAGTTGTCCAGGAGGCAGGAGGGGCAGGGCAGGTTGTGAAGGGGTGGGCTAAGTTCTTGGTTAGCTGAGTGACTGTTTTAGTCTGAAGCTCAGAACTGGGGATGATCCCTGGAAGCATTTATGGAACTTCCCAGCCAATCCTGAGGCAGAGCCCTGCAGCCAATCAGGGCAGGAATTATGGGGTCCTTTGGAAGGGCAGAAGGTGTAGGCCACTGCCCTTGTCCTTGTATTGGCCATGGTGGCTGGGAGGATCAGGCAATGTCTGGGAGTCCTGGAGACCTGGGTTCTAGCTGTGCCAATGCCAGATCCTGACAAGCGTGCACTGAAGATGTAGAATGCAGAGTGAGGCTATGCAGCGTAATCAAGTATTAATAGCTTTCAAAATCTGGTTTCATGGGAACTAGAAATATTGTAATTTGTGCCAGTAAAATGGATGAAAGCCAGCAAAGAAAGGGTGACAATAGATGTGAGGCTGCCACAGCTGCTCCTCCACCTGGGGGGTATAGAAGATGGTGGCTGCTACCCTTAGGGCTGGGTTGGGGCACACAACACACGTGTACCTGACTGGACCAGCTGGAGAGAACTCCCTCACCCCCGGAGGGTGGCGGACCAGAACAAACACATGGCCAGGTGCCTCCACCCTCCACCAGCCAGTTAGGGTGACCCCCCCCCACCCCAAAATATCTGGTGGGGATGGGGCTGCAAACAGACACGCTGGCCTGCTATGACCCACGTTGGCCTGCCTGGGTGGCCCCTGGACTGGGCTAGTTCTGGGGCAGCAGCGACAGTGAGTCTCTGGCCCAGGCAGGCCATCATCACTCAGAGATGCAGCATTAGTGTTTTTTACCAAACTTTTTGAAAGTCTAAAGATAAATGGATGATAAAACCAGGCTGCTGTATGACAAGTTTAGAATATGTATTTATTTTTCCATTGAGATTGGAGAAATCCTGTGAATTCTGACCCCACTTCTCAAGTACATGAATGAGACAACTGATCTGATAGTATCTAAACCTTATGGAACAAAGCCTAGGGGGCAAAGGTGCTGCTGTAAGTCTATTGTTGCAATGTGAAACCTGCACTAACCAGCATATCCAAAGAATATTTCCCTGTCTTAAGTGAACCCTTTAGAGTCCTCTCCCTGAAGTTCCCTGCACAATTTACTTTGACATTCATTTAAAGACCTACCTCTCCTAGATTTCTGAGTGCTTGGGCAGCTGCTTAAGACAGGTTTCACCGTACTGCAATTTAAAAATCTATTTTCTGACCTTAATATATTTTTCCACAGGTGTCACAGGTCGGATCTGTAAGTGTTCTGGAAGTTCTACCTTAGGCTTAGCCGGTTCTTTCTTTTCATATTTTAGCAACTAAAAATAGAATGCCAGCATTATAAAATAAATTGACACTTCAGGCTGAGAAATGCATTGTCATAACATTCTAATATCGGATATCTATCGGGGTATTGATATAATTCCCATCACTGTGGGCACGTTGTACTTGGCATCTGATACAGGGCTATTTATTATACAACTCTGGACTCTACTCGAATACACTTTTCATATCAAAGGGGGAATTCATTCTCAGTTTAAGGATAAAGGCTGAAAGTGATGGGCTAGCAGGTGTCCTCCATTTGAACTTAGTTCAATGAACCTGAAAGGACTCAAAGTTTTTGTCTCATATGACAACAAATACAATTTGCTAACACAAATGCCTAGTAAATATATTTCATTTACAATAAAACATAATTGTAACCAGGAAGGTGGCCCCTGTGTGAAATGGTGGTGTGGGCTCTCTCCTAACAGAAATGTTCAACAGTCATCTTTGTTAAAGTAAAGTAAACATAATAAAACATAAGTAGTACTTAGCTTGAGTTGTAACCGTGTTTATTTTCAGCAGAGACTGCGTTTGAAGATTTTTCAAGGGGTGTTAACAGACATGATGGTGGCGCGCCGATCTCACAACCCAACCCTGGTCGGGAAGCCACTGCCCACCCAGTCTGGACCGGGCTGGGTGGCACAACTAATGCCGGGCAGGGCAGTGAGGCACAGAAACGTGAGGCTGGACAGCAGCTGCCATGACAGACCCAATCCGGGTCAGGTCGTGGTGGGCTACAACAGATGTAATAGCCCGCTGTAGCCTGCTCTGGCCTTGTTGGGCAGACTGTAGCCCGAAAGAGTCCGGGATCGCAGCCCGGGCTTCCTACTGACCCGCCCAGGAGCAATCCCGGACCAACATCTGGAGACAGAACAACAAACGTTCTGGTGGTTCATGGGCCAAAGCAGGCCTGCGAGGTCATGTCTGTTAACACCCAAGAACTCAGCACCCCAAATCAGGGCCAGATTACCAGATTAGCTCAGCGCTCTCAAAAACACCAAAAGTGCACAGCACTCATCAGTTCCCTTGGTGTGCTACCTGGCTATGACCAGGTTTTAAGGTTAGTCCTACATGCTGGATCAATGGAAGTTAAATCCAGCCCCAACTGTGAGTCCAGAGCTCTCTTGAAAATCTGTCTGAAAGTGAATTTTATCCGTTAATATCTGAGCACTATATAATGGTGAGTAAAGCCCCATTATTTCCATCTTATGAGGTAGCTGAAACATAGAGGTTAACCGTCATCCACCTTGGTACCCAATTAATTTGGGTTCTAGCTTCTAAGTTACTATCCTTTCCCACTACAGCTGTTTGTGGCCGCAAAGTCATGAGGTGCCAATGGTTAATCTTTCAGGATATTCAGTCCGCACAGCACTGTACAGAAACTAGTCTTGCACAGATGACTGCATTTTACTTCATTATAGTCCCAGCTTCAGACCCACTTATCTGAAAGACCACCATGCTCCGTTGTGACCCCTGCAGTCAGCCGGGGCCGCCCTCCTGTGGGTTCCCCCATTACTCTTGTTCGATTGATGGGGGTATGCAGGAGGGCATTCTTGGTTGCTGCCCCAATGTTGTGCAACCCCCTCCCCTGGAGGTCCGTCTGAGTCCGAGCTTGAGCATCTTTCGGAGGTTTTTTTGTTACAGCATTTGGCAGGCGGGGATAGGGAGAGGGTTTAGGTGGGAGGTTGTTGGGGGGTTTGGGTTTTGGGGGGGTATTGTATTTTAAATGTCTTTTGATTCTATTTTATGTTTTTTCTAAGCCACCCTAAACCTTCAGGGAAGGATGGGGTATAAATGTCAATAAATAAAATAATACCTTTAAATAAATTTGGCCTGGGCCTGTTCCCATTCAAATCAATGGGAGCTTTATCATTGCATTCACCAACACCACTGGCTATCAGAAATTATGAGGTGTAATTGCTATTGTTCCCCAATACGCTTTAGCATTAAAGTAGGGTTGTCACTTCTTGCCGTTTATCCCCGGCACTCAAACTGTGAGAGGTGGCAATCCTAAATTAAAGTATCATTGGGATGGAGAGCCGCATATTTTAGCACACTTAAGTTTCCCATCTGAAAATTTCATTAGCAAAAAACATCTTTGACCCTCAATGCAAACTGCTGGTGAGCCCACTGGACAAGTGAGACACTTGTCAAAGGTAACTGTTTTCTTGGGGTGGCCATGGTTGGGCTGCCATGATGCAGTGGGCCCTTGGGTTGCCCTGTGCAGGGCTGCTGCTGCCTTGCCTCCTGCAGTAACTCCACCGGGACCCTAGCCTGACGACAGACTCCCGTTCCTTCAGTTGGATCCATTTCCTTTGGATGCTAGCTGTAAACATGGGTATTTAAACTAAACTGAACTAGTCTGAATCCTGTATTTAGTACAAAACTATTTCATACTCTACGCAGGCTTCAGTTTTACCTCCTCAAAAGGGGTGGTTAGAAATCCCCAACGATTTGGCCATTTCCTCGCAGCTTCGTATTCGGTTTCAACATGGCATTTCCTGATGCAGCCAGAGAAAAAACAAAAAACCGGTTTGAGAAGACTTTTCAAAGCATGTGCCTGGTGTGTATTGTTCTTACCGCACCAGAGTCAGCGGGCACAGCAGCCCTGGCTTATACCCAGGGGGACCCGTGTTCGCTGCGTTTCCCCATTGGTGCCAATTACTAAAACTGATCCGCTGGCCAAGCCCCGACAGCAGCAGCCCCGTCTCCAAGACACGGATCTGAGGCGGGCAGACAACACGAGCTACTCCTCAATACCCACAGTTCGGGCAGCTTAACCTCCAGAAAAGAACTGGAGCAACGTGCATGGTGGGTGGGGGCTCCCAGCTTATGGGGGACCCTCCCGCGGAGAGGCACCCTGGAATGGGGAGCTTTTACCATGGCAAGCCCCACTCCGCTCCGCCATGGAGCTCTGGGGCGATCGGCGGGGAAATGGAGGGAGCGCGGCGGTGCCTGGCTCTGGGGGAGCTGTTACCAGATCTGATCCTGCGCCACGAAGTTGAACTGCTTGGCTGGGTTGATGCTTTTCTGCGCCATGCCCCTTCCTGCGCCAGCGCGCCCTGAGCCCGGCCCTAACGAGGCTCCGTGCCGGTCGGCGGCTTCGCGGCCTCGGGCGTTACTAGGAGACCGGGGCGGAGTTCTGATTCCATCGAAGAAAGGCCTGAAAATAGCCTCCCTGCAGCGCCCCAGTTCCCCCTCCCCCAGTGCAGCGCCGTAACCCCAATATCCCGCTCCCCCCACAGCGCCGTAACCCCAATACCCCCCTCCCCCAGTGCAGCGCCGTAACCCCAATATCCCCTTCCACCCAGTGCAGCGCCGTAACCCCAATACCCCCTTCCCCCCAGTGCAGCGCCGTAACCCCAATA
>QEPC01006715.1:536132-555807 GCA_003113815.1 Sphenodon punctatus | reverse complement strand
AGAGAAAAGGGCGAATCTTAGCAATGTTATGGAGGGAGAAGCGACAGGATTTAGCAACAATACACCCCTCCCCCCACAGCACCCTAACCCCAATACACCCCTCCCCCCATAGCTCCCTAATTTCAAATCATCCCTCCTCCACATCACCTAACCCCAATACACCCCTGCCTCACAGGGCCCTAATCCCAGTACACTCCCACAGCACCCTAACACCCAATTTGCGCCTTATCCCACAGGGCCCTAATCCCAATACGCTCCTCCCCACAGCCCCCTAACACCCAATATGTGCCTCTCCCCGCAGCGCCCTAAACCTCCAAACATTCCTTCTCCCACAGTGCCCTAACCTAACCCCAATACACCCCTCCACCATAGCATCCTAACCCCAACACACTCCTCTCCCACAGCGCCCAAATCAACCCTCAACACAGTGCCCTAAGATGTTAGCCACCCCGAGATGTGTGCGCAGGAGGGGGCGGCATGCAAATATGAGAAAAATAAATAACCCCTAAAGCATCTCTTGCCCTGCTTCCTTAACCCCCAAATCGTCTCTCCCCTACAGCACTTTAACTGCCACCCAGCACACCCTAACATCAACAGCCCCCCCCACAGCACCCTAACTCATCCAAAATATAAAATGAACTAATTGATTTTAATCAACTTTTATTCCTCCCTTCCCTCACTCAGAGTAGCTTACGAATGCCAGCCTGACCAAACAAAAAGGTCTTACACTTCTTCCGAAAGACAAGCAGGTTTGGGCGTAGGTAGCTCTCCAAGGGGAGAGAGTTCCATAAGCGTGGAGCAGCCACCGAGAATGGCTTCTTGCGTGCTTTTGTTGTACAAACTTCACGGGCAGTTGGTACTTCACAGGAGGGTGCCCTCGGCCAACCCCAGAGGCCGCAATGGAACATAAGGGAAGAGTCGGTCTTTCAGATACCTGGGGCCCAAGCCATTTAGGGCTTTATTGGTCAAAACCAGCACCTTGAATTGTGCCCGGAAAGGAGAGCTATTGACAGCCAGTGCAGATTCTGGAGCACTGATATAATGTGCTTCTGGCAACCAAACCCCGACAAGGTAGGCCACTGCATTAACTGCAGCTTCTAAACAGTCATTAAAGGCCAATCCCCATGTAGAACTCCCAACACTCCTGCTCCTCTGTGCCTCCCCTCTTGCCCACAGCTGTGTTGTGCCTCCCCTCTCTCACAGCACCACATCCCTTACTCAGCTCCTCAGCATCTCCCCTCTTGTCACAATCCCCAGTTCAGCTCTTCTCTTCCTGACGTAGCACCCTACACCCCAATTTAGCTCCTCCGGATCTGCCGTTCCCACAAGCTCCCACCTCCTCAGTGCTTCCCCATTTCTTGTGCCCCCCCCCCCCTTCTCTTATATACCACTTTACACAAACCAATTAGTTGTGGGTTTTTTGTACTGGAACATGGATGGCATGCCACTACCTCTGTGGACCGTTTCCTGTGTGTGTTTGTTTGTTTTCCAAAGGAGAAAAGTTGTATAAATGTTTTTTCTCCTTGTTTCTATACAAGGTCTTGCTTTCGATTATTGACAGGCATGCACACCTCCAGCCTCACAGTGCACACTAGCATAGCTCTGGAAAGCAAAATAAATTATACAAGAATTCTAATAATAATAATCAAACTGTAATATTTTTTTAAGCTGGGATAAAAAGAGAGGCCCTTTCAGATCCCAGTTACCAGGCTGATCTTACCACAGGGCAACCTGGGACAACCACCTCAGGCTCCACCATATTCTCTATTTCTTTGTCCTCCGCAGTGGCCCCCGTTTTCCCCAGGGCAGGGTGTGGGCCCCCATGCCCTTTTAGCAGGGTCCCAAACACAACCACCTCGAAGAAAGGTGCTCCTGAGGGGGTAAAGCCACAGGGAAGGCCAGCAGGAGCTCGCATTTTATCCTTGCCCTGGCCCCCTCAAATTCTAAAGTTGGCCCTGCCCAGTTATATTTTGGAAAACCTTTGGTGGGATGAAAGTCATGTATGTGGCCATTAGATTTCCTAATTAACTTCATTCAACGGATGGAATTGGATGAACCTATATGTTTTCAAAACACAACTCGATAAGGTGTATTCCCAAGGCTTGATGGTGTGATTATTTATTCTGATAATCTATCTGGTTGTTCTTCCCTCCCCACTGTTCCCCAACACTCTTATTAACAGACTTGTACTTTGAAGTGTTTGTTATTTTACAGATGGTGTTTTTCTTCCCAACCCACCCAGGACCCAAAATGTGCTGGCCTTTAAAATGAGTGGCAAAGTCTCAAAACGAGGGACACAACATAAACAGAAGAGGAATCTGAAAGGTAGCTGGAGAGGGAGAAAAATGGGCTTGCATCCCTCCACCCTCTTTTTTTCCCCTTCATCATTATGGTGAACGAAGAACTTCAACGTTTTTAATGCTTTTTTAACATTAAACATTCAGATCTTCGCCAGTCATCACAGAAGACTCCAGGAACTTGTACGCAGATGACATCACAAACACTGAAGGGAGTGAAAGGCAATTAGTTGAATGGGAGAAAGGAATTTGTTTGGGCAATTTAAAGTTTGTTCTGTAGGCAGAAATGACACTTCCATTAAGTTCCATAGGAAATTAGACACCCAAGTGCCATTTTTGCCCTTAGCGATGGAGATAAAGTAGTTCAGATGCTAACTTTTATTGAGTGAAACTTCAAGCTATTGGGCCACACAGGGCCCTTCTTGAGGCAAGTAAGAACTAACAACTGAGCAATGTAAGCCAGGTGTATATGGAAACAATGACTTAGGAGAGAGAGGGTATACGCTCACCAGCAAGTTAGTCCAAAAAAACCCCATCTGAACCACTTTGTCACCATCTCCTACATTTGGGAGCAACAACACTCTGTTTTTGCCCCTGAAACTCTACCTGTCAATAATACATGCTCTTCATTTAAGGACCAGAATGCTCTCAGTCATCCAACCAGAACTCATTAGACTTAGTGGTCCTGGTACTTTCTCAGATAAGAAAAAGAAACTTCATAACAGCAATGAAAAGTACTGCTCTTGTGCCTTATATTACTATTTATGATTATTAGGTATTTATATAGCACAAGCAATCACAATTAGAGACAGGTCCCTGCCTCCGAGGAGCTTACCATTTAGGATGCAGGGCTGGCACTACCATTGGGCAGCCCAGTCGGTTGCCTCGTATGGCAAGTTCAAAGGGGCGGCTCTTCCCACCTCTAATGCTCTGTGGCTGGATTGGGGGATGGGAAGGGAGAGTCGCCCCGTTGATATTGCCGCCCTAGGTGGCCCCACCTCTCCTGTTTTCACAGCCGCCACCACGTTCTGCAGCTGGAACGGGGTGGGAGAGTTGCCCTAGGTGCCGCCCGCAACCAGCCATGGAGCTTGGTGGTGGCTGGATCGGGGTGGAGGGGAGAGTGTCCCCTTGAACGTGCTGCCCTAAGTGGCCTTGTCCCCAGTCCAGCCACAGAGCTCGGCGGCAGCAGCAGCAGCTTGTATGGGGCCACTTAGGGTGGCTCTGCCCTCTGCCCCGATGCAGCCCTTGCTGTGCAAACTCCTCTCCACGCTGGGTCTTCCTCCTCCTCCTCCACGCCTTCCTGCTGCACCTCCGGCCAGGCTGGCCCGGTGTGCTCGGGGGGGGGGGGCGTCTGCCTAGGGTGGCAAAAATGCTTGTGCCACCCCTCCCTGAATGAGCAAGAGAGGAAAGACAAAGGAGAGGGGAACATAGGGACAGATGGTGATACAGTCACAAAGTTGCAGTGCCCAGTTTTGTTTTACTGTAGTACAGCTTTATTGTCTGAATTGTGCCATTACAAATGGTTAGATCAATAAATTACACATTAGATCAAAGATCCCACAGTCCGTACTCAATAAAACATTAAAACAACGTAGTTATCTAAAATGTATAATGAATCAATTAATAAAATACTTAAAATAGCATTGTTTGATTTTACTTTAGATTATATCTGACCTAGCCAGGAATATCCTTTTGATATCTACTAAAGCTATCTTACTTCATATATCTGCAATGGGAAATATTTAGACTTTCAACAAATAGTGGCTGGAGTCCTCCTGAAGCAGTTTGACTCTTTAGTAGTCTCATCAAAGTCAATGAACCAGCAGGTCTGTGCCAGCAGCTTTCAAAAGTTATATATATATATTTGGGTGGATGTTATTCATCAATCTGTAGACTTAGACTGGATGGCTTGAGAGAGAACTCGGCATACTTTATAGCTATACGTGGGAACTCGAGAAAATATTTAGAGCTTGCAAAGAGTTCACTCTGTTCCAGTATATTCATATTTTTGGCCCTTTATCAACATTTCAGCACAGTTTTTCTTCTTGCAGTTGCTTTATAAAACATTTCAACAACAAATGAAGTCAACTGGCTCTTTCACTTAAATAGTTTACCTCATTTTGCAGAAAATTGTTTTGTGCCATGAACTGTTCAAAGAGATGGTTGCCTTTCACATCATGGGGTGATTATTAATTGTGTAAAATGAATGGAAGGAGGGTTTGAACTAAACTTACTATTTCGCAGGTAAGATATTTGCAAAGTAATCTGTAGCATGTTTTTTCCCCAAGGATGCTGTTTGCACTTCTAAAAGTCATTTTACATGTACAAAGGACTTTTATATAACAGAATAATAAGCATTGCTCAGTACACCTAAAATATCAATTAACATTGCCCTTCTTAGTTTCCAAAATCATTAAATCACCTACAAATACAAGATAATATCCCACCCGCATCCTAGTGCCTGATTCTAAATTGGGTCTAAGTATCAATTAGTCCAGCAATTAAATCAGCTGAGTCTCCAGTCATATTCAGAAAAGGTTACTCATTGTCTTATTTAATTAACTCCTGCTGCTTACTCAGTCACATTTATCTCAAAGAGCCCTCTTCATGTAGACTATGATGGTATATGGGAGAAAAATGATCTCTAAAGGAAAACAACCAAATGCAGAATTTAAATGCCAACACAAAGGAAATGAAGTACTCTGTTCTCTATTGGTGATAATGCAGATGAGGAATCTGGCTCACCGGGATGTCTATTTCCGGGCCGCCAGATATGGACCTGCTGTTGCCCTGGCCCAGGTAGATGGCTGGCCTGGAACTGGTCCCCTGGATGATCTCGGGCGCACAGCCTAGGCTAAGGGCCACCCAGGTGGGCCAATGCTGGCAGTGGCAGGCCAGCGCGTGTGTTTACGGTCCCATCTCTGTCAGGGATCGGAGGCTGCCAGGGTTGACCGTGATTGACTGCCATGGCTGACCGTTATGGCTGCCCTGCCGCACGTTTGTTCTGTTCCCCCACTCTACCAGGGATGGGGGAGTTCTTGTCAGCTGGCCTGGTCAGGCGCATGTCTTTCCGTGCCCTGACCTCACCCCACCAGGGCCGATCCCTGCACCTGGAGTGTGCAGCCGGTTCACTGGCTGCATGTTTATTGTCACCCTCTAAAAAGAAATAAAACACTACTCTGGCAACACTGGCCTTTAAAAATAATAATTAAATGCCCATAGTGTAATAACCTTTCTCTCATTTCAACTGAGATTATTTGACTGAATCATAGTTTTCAGGAATGATAATGGAGATGCAAAATAAAGAGAAATAACTTCTTTGTCTATAACTTTATCAATTTTGTGTGTGTGTAAGTTTAGAAGATGAATCTAACCTTAATGTGATTGAGCTAGGTTTCTTGTTTCTATTCAGAATCACAATAATAGGGAGGATCTTTGTTTTGTTTCAGTTTTGCTTCAATTGAATTGTCCCTTGTTTGCTCAGATTGGTGCATTGGGAAACCAAGGAACCATGAAAATATGTGAATACCTGCTAATATTTGTGAGAGTTTGAATGAGGGCTAAGCAAAATTACCTATTTCAGTTTTTGAAAGTAAATTTGCAATTTTGTAATTGCAAACAAAATTCGATTACAAAGTTTAGATCTGCCAAATTTATGAACAAAATTTTGGAACATGAAATCAGCTTAGTTCAAGTTTTGTATTACTTTCAATCTCAGCTTGAGTTTCATGTTTGACATCATTTCAAAATGGACTTTTTTGTGGGTTCAGCATTTTGAAGACAAAATAAAAACTAAATTGGGTGTGTGAGATCAATGAGATCTCACTCCCACAGACTCTGCCCCATATTAAGATGAAGTCTGCTTCCTTAAGGTAATACATGACTTGGGCACTCCTAGTCTGAGTGCAAAGTCAGAGTTTGGGGTTGAGGAGAACTGGTCTTGTCCAGTTTACTTGGATCAGCTTCAATTAATCTTGCCTACCGATGTGGAGGATGTGCGACGACCAGTTGTGAACTAGATCCATGCCCGTCAGACACTGGGGGCATTGTTGGCTGGGGTTGTCAGTGTCTCCCTTAGGGAGGGCAGAGTGCCTGATGGTCTCAAGGCTGCGGTCATCCGCCCCCTGCTCAAGAAACCATCTCTTGATGTTGACTCCCCTGCCAGCTGTTGGCCTGTCTCTAACCTCCTCTCTTTATTGAATGGGAAGTCACCTTGCAGCTCTGGGTGCATCTTGATTCTATTGGTTTCCTGGACCCATGTCAGTCAGTTTTTTGTCCTGGGTATGGCATTGAGACGTGCTTGTGGCCTTGGTTGACGATCTCTGCTTGAAAATCGATAGAGAAAATTGTACCCTGCAGATTTTGTTAGATCTTTTGACAGCCTTTGATACCGTTGACCATGGGTTGCTGTTGACATGACTGCGGGCATTCACAGAAAGTTCGGAGACAAAATGTTCAGGCCATGCGTACTTTATTAGAGGGGAGCATCTACAATATGGCCCCTGCCTAATGCTCCTTCTCCTGAGCTCTGCATGATGTAATCTTAAAGCGACATTATCACACAATACTACAGTATGCAGTAAGTAAGCACTTTCAGTAAAGCACCACACCACAAGCATATGTTGTGCATGCTGGGTGTGTGTGCCTGTTGTGCATGCACACCCCAACATGTGGATCTTGAATTGGGACATAACAGGATAAAACAAAATCCTAGATACTCATCCATATTGCTAGCTCTGCTGCTACTACTTTTTAGCAAATGGATGTACAGCACACTGGGAAAGTTTATTTCAATTTCTCTGATACCTGAATTTAAAAAAAACTAGCAACTCTTTGTCTTCATCAAATGGCAGTCTTAACATAGGTGTCTGATCCCATGGATCCAGGAGCAATACAAAGATATGAGCTGTCCTCAGAGGCCACATGTAGCTGCCACCTCCTCCCCCACCCTGAAGTTTGGCAGCAGCTAGATCAGGGTGGATGCGGGGGAAGAGCTGCCTCCTGGAACTTGTTGCTCTAGGTGGCCCTGCCCCACACATCCAACCTCCGCCCAAGCTCCAAGGCTGGATTGGGAGTGACACATGGGAGAAGCAGGGCTACGTCCGCAAATTCAGAGAAGCTACAGTGCTCCAGGCTCTGCACTGGCTGCCTATAGTCTTCCAGGCCCGATTCAAGGTATTGGTTTTGACCTATAAAGCCCTATATTTTTATTTATTTATTTAATTTATACCCCGCCCCTCCTGAACACAGCTCAGGGCGACTTCCAACAATAAAATTAATATAAAACAATTTAAAACATATAAAATACAATCTCAAATATTAAAACTATTAAGAACAGGGCCCGGAATACAAAAATCAATCAATGGGGCAGGGGAGATAAAAATCCACTAGACCCTCCCCCCCCTTCCCAAAGGCCTGGGCGAACAGCCAGGTTTTACACTGTCATCGAAATACCAAAAGGCTTGGGGCCAGGTGAGCTTTCTCCGGTAGGGAGTTCCAGAGATGCGGCCTGGCCACCGAGAATGCCCTCTCCATTGTGACCCCCCCACTTAACACGGGGGACCTCCAAGAAGGCACCGCCAGCAGACTGAAAGTTCCGCTCCGGGGTGCAGAGGGCGAAGCGGTCCCTGAGGTATGAGGGGCCAAGACTGTGAAGGGCTTTATAAATCAATACCAACACCTTGAACCTGGCTCGGCATGCTATCGGCAGCCAGTGCAGAGTCTGGAGCACAGGTGTTATGTGCTTCCGACGACCCGTCCCCGAAAGGAGACGGCTGCCGCATTCTGCACTGGCTGCAGCCTCCGAACCAGGCACAGGGGAAGCCCCACGTAGAGCGTGTTGCAGTAGTCCAGCCTCGAGGCGACGAAGGCATGGATGAGGGAGGCCAGGTCCGGTCCGGAGACGAACTGACGCAGCCTTCGCACCAGATGCAACTGGCAAAAGGCAGCCTTTGCGACTGCCTCCACCTGCTGCTCCAGGCAAAGGTCCACGTCCAGCACCACCCCCAGACTCCGGACCTGTTGAGCTACGGGAGGGTGAACCCCCCCAATCAGGGGGGCCAACACCTCCCTCGTTCTCACCACCTCCATCTTATCGGGGTTGAGCTTCAGTCTGCCCTGCTACATCCATTCCGCCACGGTCTCCAAACACTGGGATAGCACCGAGATGGCATGGTCTGGGTCTGTTGAAAAAGAGAGGTACAGCTGAGTATCATCAGCATATTGGTGACAACGCACCCCGAACCCTCTCACGACCTCCCCCAGGGGCTGCATATATACATTAAATAATAATGGAGACAGAATGGAACCCTGCGGAACGCCACATGATAAGGCGTGGGGGCAAGATGTTTCCTCCCCCAGCACCACCCGCTGGCTTCTCCCCGAGAGGAATGAATGGAACCATTCAAGAACAGTTCCATCCAGACCCCCCAGGTCACGCAGCCGTCTCAACAGCAGCCCATGGTCCACGGTATCAAAAGCGGCCGAGAGATCTAGCAGGATGAGAAATGTTGAACATCTTGCATCCATCTCCCGGCGGAGATCGTCGACCAAGGCCACCAACGTCGTCTCAGTGTCATAGCCGGGACGGAACCCAGATTGAAATGGGTCCAGGAAACCGATGCTATCTAGATGTGCCTGGAGCTGGATTGCCACCGCCCGTTCAATAACCTTGGCCTTGGCCCGACCTGCCTGTGGGACTGCTTTGCTCTCCGCGCTCTGGAATGGCCCCTGCGGCCCTCTGGGGGCGCCCTTCTCGAGGCCCCCCGTGTAACCCAGGGGCCACTATGGAGGGGGCGTTCTCAGTGACCGCACCAAGGCTGTGGAACTCCCTCCTGGTGGAGGTCTGGGTGTCCCTGGATCTCCCCTCCTCATCGTATCTGTAAAACCTGACTGTTCTGCCTGGCTTTTGGTGAGGGAGATGGGGTGTAGGGTGGGATGGAGGGAGGGGAAGGGAGAGGGTTTGGTTTTGTTCCTTCCCTTTTTATTGTGTTTTATGGCTTTCTTGATTTTATATGTTTTAACATTGTAAGTCGTCCTGTGCTGCTTGGAGCAAGAGGGGTGGAATATTAAATGATTTTATAATAAATAAATAAGTTCAAGGGGGTGGCTTTCCCCCATCCAGCTGTGAAGCTTGGTTGCAGCTGGATGGGGGGGGGGGAGCCACCCCTTTGAACTTGCTGCCCTTGGCAGCCCTGTCCCTCTGCACCCCCATGCAGATGCTGCAGCTCTGGTTCAGAGGCGGGGGCACCTACAGTGGTTTCAAGGGTGTGGCTCTCTGGATTGGAGGCAGTGGTATCACCCAGGGCAGCAAGCTCAAGGGGGTGACTCTCTCCATCCCAAACCAGGTGGAGGCACATGCCAACATGTCCTAAGACTCTTTTTACACAGGCAGCGGTGGGAAGGGGGGGAGATGGGTGTGCTGCCATGGTGGGTGTGCACCCATTTCCATGGGTGTACATCCACCTTAACCCACAGAGCCTCCTCTGGTTTGCTGGATGGCTCTGTGGGTGGGTGATGAGTAGAGGTGGGGGTGCGTTAGGGGTGCGCGCACATGCACCCCCACCCACCACCCGTGCTGTTTGCACAAACACCCATCCACCTACTGCTACGTCATTTACATGGACGCCCCCCACCGCATCGAACACCCTCCCGCACACCCAGTGGGGGGTGGGGTGGGGTTCCATGTAAAAATAACCTAACAATGGGTGATTTCAGACGTTATGGGCGGGCGCTTTCACCACGGGCCATGGGGTGGTTTGGACCATGGGCGGGGGTGAAGGGGCGCGCCAACAGACGTGCGCTCCATTGCCCCCGGCCGTGGTCCGAACCACCCCACAGCCTGTGGTGAAAGTACCTCCCCATATCTTATCAAGGCCATCTAATCTGTTCCATGTTTTGTTTGCTACTCAGTCGCCAAAGGGGTGATCCAAGCTCTGCATGCTTGGTGCACACCCGTGGCATGGACATGATGCGCACATGTTGCAGGCAGTGCACCATCAGGGTAATCAGGGCACATGCCAAGCATGCATCAGGTGCATATACGCAGACCTAGGACTAGCCCCAAATAAATACATTTTGGTTTCTCACTTTTGTAAAATAACCTGCTCACTGGACCTATTTGCTTGTGTCAGATGGGTTGTGTATGGGCTACCTATGAGATTCTCCACTCCCTACCTAAGTGAACTAAGATCAATGACCACTGGTAGTATAGATTTACAGGTGCACAAGACTTTTCCTGTTACCAAACTCCTAAATCTAAAACAGCTATTCTGTCATTTTCATTTTGAGTTACAAGGGCAGGCTTCCTGTTTATAGCTGAGATTGTGTCCTCAGTGCTAATATTATTACCATATCACCAACTGTAGAGGTTTGACATTTACTGCTCTTGCCAATGAAGATGAGACTGCAAATATGGATGGCTTTCCCTGGACAGTACTTTGTAGTTTAAAAGAAAAGGTGAGGGAGGTTTTTGGTTAGAAAAAGGGTTTTATGAAGCTCTCTCTATTGTGCTAGCTCCGAGTCTATAACCATAAACTAGTACTTGTGAGTTATTAGGAGAAAAATGGCAAATATAGAGACAGATTTTAGTCCAATTTTAGTTGCATTCTGCTGCTTATGCTGGAAAATTGCCTGAAAGCCGTAGGGGTGTGCATGTAGTTTTTGTTATTACAATAATGATAATGAAAATTGTCATTTTTGTTTTCATTATTGCAATAATGAAAACGACAACCAAGAATAACGAAAACGACAACTGAGAATATGGATAATGGTAGCGATAGCAAAAACAATAACAAAAAGTACAACAATAACAAAAAACAACAAAAATAAAAACGGTAACAAAAATGATAACAAAACGAGAATGAGAAACGAAGATGACAATGTCGTTATCGTCATTATTAGTGCTGTGGCAGTTGGGTTTTGGAGGGAAAATGTAGAGAGGGGAGGGGGGAGCAGACATCTCGGAGTCTTAACAGGGTTGAACTCTTGACCTGCGCCTCTGTTGGGAGGGGCGAGCAGCTCAGCAGTATCTGATGGATGTATCCCTGGCCAATGAGCAGCGCAAGCAGGCCCCAGCAGTCTCATGGCACTCTGTGATTGCTCAATGCCTGCTACCTCCCACAACCAATCAGTGGGGCTCTGGGAGAGGGCACTGCAACCCTTTATAATGGGAGGTCCAGTTTTTTTCTCTCCGTTGTGTGAGAGCTCTGCTTGTCAGGTTGCGTTTACAGAACTGTGGTGCTTGCACATAAAAAAATACTCCCTAGCCCTCGTATTATTTATTTATTTATTTAGGTATTTCCACCAATACCTTTCTTTTCCCATACCCTACATTTTACCTTCTCCCTTTCCCTGCCCTTCTTCCCCCTGTACATTATATATAGATAGGTAGTATAGATTAGATATAGATCCATATTATAGACATATAGATTAGATTGAATAGTTATACAGATAATTGATTAGATAATAGATAGTTTTCCTTTCCCCTTCCCTTGTCTCCCTTAGATTTAGATAGGTGTTAGTTGTGCATTGGAATCAATAATGATGCCGATACCAAAAATAAATTCTTTGTTTGAAATGGTAATGATAATGAATGTCAATAACGAATACCGATACCGATAATGAAAACGATAAAAACAAAACCGAAAATGACATTGTCGTTAATAACAATAACAAAAATGACATTTTGACTAACAAAAATGAAAAGTGAAAACAACATGGGGGCCTGGTGCACACCCCTACTGAAAGGGTAACTGAGGAGTCTTCTGAAATAAAGAGACTAAAATCGATTGTGCTGCTTACCCCTCCTAAACGCAGGGGACATGTTGGGGGTATGCTAAGGCCATAGGGCTAGCATCTTTAATGCACTTGCCTGTTAGAATGGCCCTCATGGGTGCAATTTTCATCCCACAAAAGTCAATGGTAAAACTCACCTTTTCATGGAAATTTCATCTCAGCAAAGAATTTGGGAATTGCAGCATTGTTGACATTTCATATGAATTGAAAGAGTCATTACAACGAGCTGTCAACAGTATTGAAACAAAATAAAAACAGTTTTGACATTGTGAAACTTTCCTAAAACTTCAGAATGTTTGAGAATGCCAGCAATATTTTCAGAATTTTTGCAACTGGCGGCTTCTGCCTCCCCCCACCCCAAATTTTGTTTCAATACATCTTTATTTTGTTTTTTTTACTTGGCTGCAAGAAGGATCTATTGTTGCAATGGAAACACTTTGAAAACTGCATTAACTTTGAACTGGTATTTTTGAGATTAAAAAGGATAATGATGCTATGGTTGATTTGGGGTCTAAACTACGTGTGCTGTTGTTCCTTTCTCTACCCAGAAGATGACAGATATTTTACATTAGCTAGCAGAATGCCCAAATGTAGCATCTCAAAGAAAACCATTTCCTCCCGAAGCATTGGTCCTATATTGCCAGATAAGAAAGTGTTTTTGCATAAATGCCCCAAACACACCCTCTGATTCCTAGGATACACCCTCTGGACACTCTTCCACAATTTGTTTTTGGAATGAGCGTAGAGAAGACCTTCACATCAGGTTTTTAAGGCACTCGGTTGGAACATGGCCTGTCAAATTTCAACTTTTGCTGGTGAAGGTGTCTCTACATGAAGCACTTAACTAGAGTCTTGCCCCCATCTATGCTGCGATACCTAGGCAATACAGCATGAATTAAAGATTAAGCTGGAAGATTTAACTTTAGATTTCTTGGCTGCTAAGGCTTGAAATTAAACTCTTAATGCTACTCTAAAATAGTTTTTTCTGTCTCATACATTTTTTTAAATCAGGAGAGAGACTTTTTTTTACATGAAAGGCAGGGGGTCTAAGACATTTTAACAGCTTTCATATTCTACAATCCAAGTATATTATTGCAGCACAATAGTTTCTTTGCATAAGAATTGCTTAAATGATTCAAAATGGATTGAAAAATATATTTCAAGTTTTAATTTTATGCACAGAACATTAATGAGCAGTACCCCTTTGAGACTTGCTGTCAGTTTAACATATTCACAATAATCTCAACACAGATGTTATTCCATCTAAATTCTTTTAGAGAGGAAAAAGCGGTAATTTTTCCTTGGAGGTAATTTTTCCGTGGAGGATGTCGAAAATATATTATTGTTGAAATTTAATTTTGATCCCAGAATACTATGCAAAATATCATTGCTGTGAAGACTAAGTAGCATGTTGTTTCTAAGTAGTGTGCATGTGAAATATTTCAGAGCCTTCTGTAACTTTAACCAATAATCCTCATTTTGTTGGTTTCATATCATTCTGCTTCCTTGGGTGATCAGAGGTGGCGATGGGCACTAGTTAGTCTTGCCTTTTGATTTAAGAGAATGAGAGGGTTGTTTTGGTTGCCTTCACTGCAGTGGCAAAGTGCTGGTAAAAGCCTTTGGTGAGTGGATTTTGTACCATCTGTGTTCTAATATTCTATGTATGCATATCGTCTGATGAAGTTTGCCAGTGGACTACTGCCTTTTGTCATCATCAGTGCAGCAAAAAGGGGAAATTTGGTTTCAGGGCATAGATAGTTCGGGTTCTGTATGTTGTGATACAAGATTAATGCTTGGCAATGTGGCAGGAGCACACTTGTTCTGAGTTAAGGAAGATATGTAATTCAGAGCTGAATTCTATTCTGTAAACCATGATACAGACAATATTCAGGCTACGATAACGATAATGGATGTTTTGGTCAGCTGGGGCATGGTGTCATGTTTGAACATATCTACATTTTATTGGAGACACAGGGTAAAAACACATGACAGTGGCCCGCTTAGGCCTGCTTTGGCCCATGGATGTTGGCCTGGGATTGCCCCAGGCTGTATTGGTGGTGAGTCTGGACTCTGACTTTGGGAAACCCCTGAATTCACAGCTCAGGCTAAGGCCTACTTGAGTGGGCAAGAGTGGGCCACAGTGGGCTAGCATGTGTGACCCTTTTTACACGGGTGGCACCCACACATGAGCACCTTGGGTGTTCATGCATGGGTGCTACCTGTGTAAATCCCGCAGGGGTGGGTGTGTAAGCTCCCGTGCCTATGCATGCACACCCACCAACATGCACGGAGCAACCAGCAAAAATGGTGGTTGCTCCTTGCGTGTTGATGGGGGTGTGCACCCATCTACACCCATCCCCCACCTAGTGCACATGGACCGTGGTGCACACTAATGCTGCCTGCGCTGAAAAAAGGGCCTCTGTTGTGGCCCACCATGATTGGGACCCAGCCAGATTTGGGCCCGTCATGGCCAGTCACCATGGCTGCCCATCATTGGCCAACATAGCTGCCTGTCGTGGTGGGGGGTAGGATGCGGAGAGCGGCATTTAATTTATTTATTTTATTGATTTCTACCCTGCTGCCCTCGTCTAACGGCAACTTGGGGCATCTTACATTAAGCAGTACCATACAATAAAATCAGAAATAGGGACTTGGTTCCCATAATTTAGCCAACTCAGGAAGAGTGGTAGAAGAAGTGGATATCTCAGGACCTAAAGGAAATAGTTTTTCTGTCATGGATATTAATGGGAGCCAGGAGAATATCCAAATTTCGACTGGGTCCTTATCTGAAATCTCTCTTCCTGGGGTGGCAGACTCATATGAGAAGATGTCTTCTGATAGGGATGGGCGAACAGAATGTGGTTTGGATGTTCGGTTGTTCGGTTTGAAACCCGAGTTCGGGTTCGATGGTTCGGTTCAGCCGAGTTCGGTTTGGCCAAACTTGGCCGAACATTAAAAAATAGCGAAACCAAAACGAAATTGAAACTGAAACCTACTTTTTGGCCCTGGAAAGACATTTTTCCTGCCCCCAAATGCATCCGAACACAACCGAACTGTTCGGTCGTTCCAGAGTTCAGTTCAGACGTTCAGTTCGGACGTCCGAACAGACCGAAGTCAGACCTCCGAACATCCGACCGCATTCGCCCATCCCTACCTTCTAATTCTAATGGACTTGGAGCATCTATGATAAATAATAAACAATCTAAGCCCAGTACCTTTCAGCAAGGAGCTCAGAGTAAATTAGAGTGTCATAGCTTAGCAATCATATGGTTAAAAGTTCTAACCATGGGAGGGATTTGAATGGTATTCAGACTGAAGGATGGTGTCCCTCCCCCCCCACCACATGGAAATTGCAGACAAGTTAGACCCAATTGGTGGTTAATTATTATCCCAAGCTGAGGGAGTTTCTTTCCCAGCAGAAGCGACTCGAAAATCTGCAGGGACTAATACACAAAGTCTCCTGGTTAAGATTAACCCCTTCAGATATAGATTCCATTCAATATCTGTCTTATAATTATGATACTGTCAGGGCATTGATAACATTTACATCATCAAGTAGTTTGGGGAAAGTTTTCCAGCTAAATTCACAATTAACTCTCCTGGGAATAAGGATGGTTAGGTACCAATATAATTTGGTGATTTTCCCCCTTGGCCCAGAGATGGGAAGGGGTATGTAGAGTAGGGCAAGACACTCCCACATTTGAACATCAGGAGTCCTCATTAATTGCAGCATATGAACTTCTCCCTGTGGAGGAACAGGGAAATATAATTGATAGACTGACCATCCTTCGCAAACATTTAATCGAGATTAAATATACAACTTCTCGGCCACCATTGGACCCCGTAACACAGATTATAATACCACAGGTGGAGGGCCCTAATGTAATGTTTTCCTCCAAGTGGATGGGTCAGATGCTCCCATTTGGGGGTGGCTTGAAGGGTCCCTTCAAAAAAGTGGAATGAAGACTGGAAGGCTTAGAGAATGATAAGATAGATCAGTGTAGTCATAAGGGGAATCCCCCTACCTGTACAGTCCAATGTTGCAATTGCATTGGTACCTGAGGATGAACTTAGTGAATTGCCCATGCAGTTAGTGGAGTCCAAATCTGGGAAGGAGGAAAGATCCAAAAGCTGAGTGAAGGGACCCGAGTCAGTAAAGACTGATTAACTTCAGGCCCACCATCAGGTAGATCTATCAACAGTGTTAATTCTGGTCTGGAATATAAGGCTTTGCCAATAAACTGATGGATGAGGATTCGGTAAAGTTTGTGTGTAGGCATGATGTTGTGTTCGTGCAGGAGACTTGGTCCTTGACTTCAATTTTTATGAATGGATATAGATGTTATAGTTTACCAGCTAAAAGCCCAGATGGGAAGGGATGTCCTTCTGCGGGGTTGTTAACAATGGTTAAAAACTCATGGTTGGGTTCGGTTGTTCATCTTTACCCCGATAACGATATATGCTTGGCTATCAGAGTATTTGCTGATAAGGATTTACCGTGGATCTTAATTAATGTATATATCCCCCCCCCCCGATGGCCTTAAAGCTCGAGATCCAAAATAAGTGGTTTCAGTTTTCTTCCTTTTATGAAAAGTTAAAACTGGATTATCCAGATGATAAGATATTGATATTTATTTTTTTGGGGGGGGGGACATGAATGCAAGGCTGAGGGAAATGGTGTGGATGACAAAGATCTTCTCACTATATATGAAATATGTGGAGTTCCTACTCCAAAACACGTGGACCCAGGGTCAAATAGGGCTGGTATGGAATTATTTAAATTCCTGAGGCATCAAAACCTTTGTTTGATTAATGGATAATTTTCAAGCTCTACTAGTGGTGATATAACTTTTAGAGTGGGCAATCGAAGTAGTACCATCGGTTACATTGTGATTGACCCATCAAGTTGGTATATTGTCTCAAATTTTGAAATCTTGCATCGAGTTGAAAGTGATCATTCCCCGCTGGTGCTTTCTTTAGTGGCCGACCTATTTCATGGGTCATGCGGGGAAGGGAAAACTCAGGTGATGCAACATGGTTGTAGCAAGAAAGATCTTTATGTTTGTAACAAAAGACTCCGCTGGGATGGAGAGTTAGCGGATTGTGTGTCCCTTAGGTTAAATGAACCAGATCTCCTTAAATTGAGAAATCAAGTAATGTCCACAGAGGACCCTTATGAGACCCTCCTCACTATGCAGTCAATTACTGATAGTCTTAAGCCATGTTTAGTCAAGGAAATTATAATAAGGCTGGGGGGGGTGGGTCAAGAAAGAAACCAAACAGGCTGGTTCGACTCAGAGAGTGTAGGAAGGCTAAACGTCAGCTGAATAAGCAATTGAGTAAAGTAGGTACATTTAGTATCTCCTGGGCCATGTGGGCAGCAGAATGGCGACTTGGCCATGGACACGTATGGTCAGTGCCCTGACACGGCCCAGACCGTTTCCCCCATGGATTTCCACCCTGGTCTGGGTTGTGTGTTTTTAACCAAAGTAGTTAAGGTGATATCTTTCAGTGGACCAACTGTAGTTGGTGAGATTATGCAAGTTTTTGGGCCACACAGGGCCCTTTCTCAGGCATGTAAAATGAAAGGGCCCTGAGGAAACATTGGGTGAAAACATAAGACAGATCTCCAGATTGCTCTGGAAAGGGTCACCGCAGCTGTCATGCTTTGGGCCAGCGGGGAGGGCAGACCAATTGAGCAGCCCCACCCTGTGGGGTATCTGGGTAGGGGGCTGCTGTCACAAGTACTTTCATGCTACGGGTCAGCTGAGGAGCTGTCCACATGGGACAGGACTCCCGGATTCCTCCTGCACAGTAGGATCTGGAGGAGCTGCTGCCAGACAGCTGACGGGGGGGGGGGCTGTGAGGAGCACGCTCACCCCGGCTATGAAACAGCTGATTGAGGGAGTGTGGAGGAGCCCCGCCCTGCTCATTTGTTTGGTGGCTCGTCTGAGCGCACTCCTCCTGTCGCACCAATCAGCTGTTTGGTGGCTGGAATGAGCATGCTCCTCCAGGCCCCCCATCAGCTGTTTGCTGGGGTAAGTGCACTTCACCCCCCTCAACAGCTGTTTGGCAGC
Organism: Sphenodon punctatus; assembly: GCA_003113815.1. Lineage (NCBI taxonomy): Eukaryota > Metazoa > Chordata > Lepidosauria > Sphenodontia > Sphenodontidae > Sphenodon > Sphenodon punctatus. The sequence goes on along the minus strand of QEPC01006715.1, from coordinate 537,638 downwards.
TGGGGTGAGCATGTTCCTCTAGACCAATCCTTGGACCTTGCTTTGTAGCGGGGCTGCACAAGCCAACCAGAGGGAAGGTGGCCCCTTGGCCCCACATTAGTCGGTGTCAGGCAACAGTACCTAAGTAATGTGTCACTGGGTGAAAACAAATGAGACTAGCCCACAGTAGCCCGCAAGTCACCAGCCCATCTGTTTGGTGGTCAACCGATGTTTGCCCACTTCCACCTTGGGGTGGGTGCCTGGCTGCTATGCTATGCGTTGGCCAGAGAAGGTCGGTGAGTGTTAACATATGGGCAGGGAATCTGCTGGACCCTGGAGATGCTACATGCCCCTTCCCCCTGCAGCCACCTTGCATAGGCCCTGTGAGGACTCCAGCAGATGGGCCAGTGATTCTCCCAGCTGTGGTCTGCCAATACACCGCCCCCCACTCCTCTACCATAGAGTTGTTTGATTCTGTTGATAGGGATCGGTTATGGGCCAAGTTAGACTCTTTCTCCTTAGATCCCAGACTTTGTATCTGCTTATTAAACTGGATACTAATAATACTCTTCAGGTCAGATATGCCCCCTTTAAACCGCCTACATCTAAAGTGCAAGTTTATCGTGGGGTCAGGCAGGGTTGCATATTGGCCCTTTATTTAATTTTTTTTCTAAATTATGTCATCTCTTATTTGAAAGAAATTGATACCCGTGCGCCCTGGATTGGATATCGGAGAATCCCCGCCCTACTCTACACTGATGACACGGTCTTAATCTCTCAAACATCAGTTGGATTGAGACGTCTTATGAAAATTTCAGGATTATTGTTCCAAGGAAAATCTCTCTATAAACCACTCCAAAACCAAGGTTTTGGTGGTGGGTGAACATAGATCTCGAAACACCCACTGTTGGTTTATTGGGGAAAATCAGATAGAGCAGGTATTTTCATATAAATATTTGGGGGTACTCATCGCCTCCTCCTTATGTTGGAATGATCATTTTAAGGCTGCCTTGGGGCTGGCAAAAAGGAATTCTGCCGCTATTATTAATTTCTTCTTAAAAGGAAGGGGTTAATTAATCCCTCCTGCATTTAGATTGTTTAAAACTAAAATAATTAGCCAATATCTTTACGCAATTCCTGCATGGGGCCTGGGGTTCCTTGACAATATGGTAGGGGTGCAAAATGTATTCCTCCACACTATCTTGGGGGTCCCCAAAAGTACTCCCCAGGTTATTCTTAGATGCAAATTGGATTGCTGTTTGATAAAATCCTGTGCCTTGCAGGTACTTGTAAAATATTGGTTAAACGCTGTTGTTTTTCCCTTTCAAGAAAAGTTCCTGGTGAAGCTGGCCATCCAAAATGGTTTTGCTAGTTCCTGGGTTCTAAACCTTCTAAACAGAAGGTTTAGTTTTGTTAGTTCCTGGGTTTCGTTAATGTACCTTGAAGTCCTTAAGTTGGGGTTCTCAAAGGACTCTTTAATACATCTTGATTTCAATGGTGCATTGGCAATACTAAAAAGGAGAATTT
>QEPC01006715.1:516958-533457 GCA_003113815.1 Sphenodon punctatus | reverse complement strand
AGCCCTGCAACATGTATAATAAAATGTAACACCCATTTTATCAGTGTTAGAGTGTCTGTGTGAAAAGGGCCAATATCCTGATGTTCTCAAACTTCCCTAAGGTTTGAGATAAGAGATTTGTTCCTTTACTATCTCTGTATATGTATGTCCACAGTGTGCAAATAAACTAGATACATTTATATTGAACAGAAGGTTTAGTTTATGGAATCATCCTGCAACTGCTTTTCTTTTAAATCCTTTCAAATGAGATTTGACCCAATTTAATTTCTTCATTCCCCATTTTCTTTTTAGCTGGAAGTGGACATAATTAGAAGGGTGTTAATATCAACTGCTATTTATAGGTCTGTATTTTTGCCAGGTTGTACAATACTAGTTTAAAATATCTATTCACTGTGGAAGATTGAATCTTTATTGCAAGTTTAATTGGTAACACAAATAATTTACATCAACAGACGTTTAAATAATTGGATTAATGTACAATGTGATATGGATTCTTTACAAAAACTTCCTTCTATTATGGGAGATCACTACAGCAAATGCTTGGCTTTCAAAGGCAGATTCATAAAGAAAGAGGAGAGGGGCATCTACAACCAAAAATATTCCAAATTTCTGAATTTCAGGTACATCAAGGAGTTGGGTGGAACTTTCTTCAGCAGATTCCTAGAGATCTGTTAGATTTGGAAGCAGGTCTTCTGGCACTTTCTGTAGATGGCTTACGTTGGATATATCTGCAAGGGGGATCCTTGAAGAGGTTTCCTCCTCACCCTTCCATGGATTTTAATGCAGAAGGGGGGAAAGGGAGGGAGGGAGGAGAGACTTAATTCCATGAGCATTTCATTGCTATTTTTTGTATATGGTCAAAACATATGGTTGTATATGTTCATATATAATTCAAATTTCTTGACTCTCCTGGAATCTAACCTAGTTATTTCAGAAAAAAACAGAACAGTGCTATATATCAGGATTCTTTGATGAAAGGGAAGACGTATTGAAGTCCAAAACTCTTGAATTCTTGGCTTCTTCCTTCTGTGCTGCTTGCGCGTCTCCATAACAGAGCACCAGTCCTAATTTTCTGCAGAGTGCAGTCCTTGGGAGCAGCAGTCGTTTACATGACAAACTTAAATTGCTTCAATTGGGAGAGAATAGGGAGCCAGCTAGGGAGACAACTGCTGAAGACAGTGAGGAGGTGAACCGAGTGAGAAATTCATCTTCTAGTGTTCTGTTTAGGTTGCTTTGGGTTAAATACTTTTAAATAATGAGAAGAGGATAACAGATGAAGCCCTGAGTGGAAGAAGTGAGAGAAACTATGTGAGGGTGAATGTGTGCGTTGGAAAAAAGGAAGTCTACGGAGAGACCTGCAATTCCTCACAACCAAATTTGAACATACAGACCCCTTTGTGCCCAGGAAACAGGAAAAACAACATGCAGTGGAACTAGAGCTGTCAAACGCTGCAAAATACTACCTTGATCTGGAGGACTGAAGGGGTGGGGTAGTGATCTATGAAGAAGGGTGTTAACACATGAGAGGGGAGGCCCCTCGAGCCTATAGTCGCTCTGTGGGGCCCTCCCACACCTGCAAGTTGTAGGCTCTGTGTGAGACCACAACTAATGGGCAGGTGGTCCTCCATGCCGTGGTCCACCCCTGATCCTCCCCCCTCCCCCCCCTGAGTTGTGGTTTCTCCTCAGAGGCTCTGGGCTGTTGCTCCTCAGAGGCCCTAGGCTGGCTGTGACTCTATGGTACTGAAAGTGGGCAGAGGAGGCGTCACACCCAACAGATGGGGGTATCATGGCTTCCCAACAGATGGGAGGTGGCCATAGGGCAGCACATTGCTCTGCCTTTCTCCAGATTCATCCATGCAGCATCATTGGCCTTCTCAGGGATGTCGCCGGGAGTAGTGGTTCCAGGGTGTTCGCAGGGTGAACATCGGTCTGGCAGCCACCTGACAGATGAGCAGGTGAATCCAGGACTAATGGGGGTGAAAGTGGGGCAATATCTCATCTGTTTACATCCAAAAAGAGTTTTGGCTTATCACTCTTGAGTACTTTTCTCACTGGATAAGAAGAGAAGGAATAGCAAATTTCAACTACAGATAGAGAGATCTCAAATACTCATCAGAGAGAAGATGAGAATACACCAACTGCATATGGGAACCACACAGTCTGCCCGGCCAGCATATTTTCAATGACACTCCAGTTGGAGATGGGTTGTTGGGAACACATTACACCAGTGCTCCAGAGCTGCCAATAGCTTTTTGGGCATGATTCAAGGTGCTCATTCTGACCTATAACGCCCTAAATGGCTTGGGCCCCAGGATTCAGAAAGACTGACTCTTCCCTTATGTTCTGTTGCAGAACCTGTGACCTTTGAGGTTCAGCCAGGCATTTGCCAGGCAGGAATAAGGTTGGGTGGAGGGGTTAGGGAAATGGTTGGTGGGTGGAGAGGCTAGGGGATTTTTAAACTGTTTTATGTTTTTATATTTTGTAAGTTGCTCCAAGCATATTTGGGAAGGGCAGGGTAAAATTGGAATAAATAAACAAACATTATTGGATTATCTGTACTGTGGTATCCCGTCAACATTATGCTAAGTACTGTATAAGCAGCATATATTCACTGACATATGCAGTCTCTGCCCCAAAGAGCCTACATACTTTTCAGAACACACATTAACATACTAGCAGATGGAGTAATTCATTTCTTTATAACAGGGAAAGCTAGATTTGACACAAGGTTAAATTTGAATTTGTCAGTTATCTCTTTTTTCACAGCTTCACTTTAAGACTTTCAGCATTTTTGATATAATGGGAAGTAATGCCAAATAAAAAGTTACATCTCTTTGTTGCCGTTACTTAAAACAGAATTTTACAGTCTTTTAATTAGTTTTTCAGTCAAGTACATTGGCACTCAGACCTCATTTCAATGTGATTGAGCTGGACATTTATCCAGAGTCTGTTGATTTGCAGATTCACAAACAACCCAATGCCAAAAATGAATGGTATTGTAGGACTGGAGGTCAAATAGTTGTCTGTCCTCATCGCATTTGGATTTTTTTGGTATTTCCTCAGAAGCCATATAAAAACTTCTCTTAGTTTACTTAGTGTTTTTCATGGTGTCTCCCTCTTCTCTTCATCTCTCCTTCTTAGTAGTTAGATGACTTACATCCTGGCTGGAAAAGACTGACAACATTTGAAACTAGCAAGGGCAAAAGTGACTAATGAGTGAAAATTACCCTAGTAAAGAGAAAATTTAAAAATGGTCATATGCACCATTTTAAGCCTAATTTATGCTGTATACTGAGGGTGAAGTTTATAATACAGGGACAGAGGGTCAGCACAAAGGAACTTAAATCCTATTTTGAGGTGCTTAGAACTTGTATTGACCTTCTGCAATGAGTTCCATGTCAATCTAAGAGTAAAAGAGGAAATTAAGTGTAAAGTGTCCCGTGTGGGCCCTCTGCCATGGGAGGAATTTCATCCCAGGTAATACTGAGCACCTATTTCAGCTTTTACATAGTTGTTATATCCAAAGCAAAACTAAAATTGTCATATTACTAAAAATGCAATGGATTGCGCACTTACCCCACCCCCAGTGATAAAACATCCATTCATGTACAAAGATCTTTTTTGTTTTGCTCGAGCTGAGTACCAGCAGCTGAGTACAGCTTGCACAGGAAAGGAAGCAGAAATAGCATTAACAATATTACCAGGAAAAACAAAATCCTAGGAACAGTGAGCTTATTTTACAATTGTTTCTTTGTAGGGCATGCCTTCTGTACAAGTCCTTTCTTATGTATTTTTTAAAAGAATTTGTGAATATGAAAACCTAGAAGTTGCATAATCCTGGGGAAAGATGTTTGTATTAGGGTCATAATGATGATTAAACATGACACCAAGTGGAGAAACTAAAATGTCAATTCTGAATGCACAAAATGTCACATGCTTTCAATAAATAATGATTTATGACTCCATCCTACAAGGTGTTGAGCTGCCATTGTACACTCTGGACCGTAAAGGTGTTGAAAGTGCAACTCACAGCACAGTCCTCTGCCACTGAAGGCAAAACTCCCATTGACTTTAATGGCAAAGGGTTGTCCTGTCAGTCTGACATATTGTACAGTATGATGTACTATAAAAAGTGACTATCTTTTCCTGATACTCTTGGTATTAATGCCCTGGAGGACAATCTTAAAATGGGCTTACGGCCAGCGAATAAAATTAACTTCCTCAGTGCAATATAAAGAAAGGGGAAAGACATTCACATGCAGTCTGGCTTTCACAGTAGCTGTGGTAGGTCATAGGCGTTAAAATATTTACACTGCCACATTTACACAATCCAGTGATCGCAGACATAGTAAGCATATTGGATCTTCAATATTTAGACATAGGGTGAAAGCAAAGGAGAGATTACCCACTGGAGTCTGGGGTCACTCCGTGGAGCCCCGCACACAGCCACCACTTGCAGATTCCACATCACAAATGGGACAGACAGGCAAGTGCCACACACCCACCACCTCTCCTAACGCACAGCTGTGGTGACCCTTGGGTACAAGAAGCACCCCCCCCCCTCCAACACACTGTGGTTTTTAGGGATGGGCGAACGCGGTTCGGAAGTTCAGAGTTTGAACCGAACTCGACCAGTTCGGTCGACCAAACCAACTTCTGAACCGAACTCGATTTTTGAACTGAACTGAACTGAATTTCCAAACTCGGTTCTGTTCGCCCATCCCTAGTGGTTTTCGTTTAGTTTTCTTGTTTGTTTTAGCTTTTTGGAGCGCCCTAAAAAGCAAAATTAAACAGGCCACAACACCTGTGAGAATGAGAACAGAGGGAGTGCTCATTTCCCAAAGTGCTCTACGCACTCTACCTGGGACTCTATGGTCCTGGTGGACCTGGCTGCATGCACCCTAATGGGAGTGAGGCAGACACATGGGGGGCACATTCACCTGCCTTAGCCAGCATGTTCCTGTATGACTGGCTCCACATTCTCCAGGATGATGCCACTCATGGGTGGCTGCGGGGCGGGGGGTGGCAGGTGTGGTCGAACATCTGGCGGCCACCTAATGGATGGGCAGGTGGCCACCCATCTGATGTAGGCTATTGTGTAAGTAAGTAAAATGTATTTGTTTTGATCCTAGGTCACAACAGTATACAAAATCAAAAGCAGCAGAGCAACAGTGGAAATAAAATTACATTGACGCTGAACAAAACAGCACTATCTAGCTAACCAGATTTATTTGGTCAATAGCTGAAATTAAAAAAAAATTAATGGAAAAAGTAACCACATCCAGAAATGGTGGCGGAAGCCTTGTTTCATTAAGGAGGAGTGCCAACGCTCATCTTAGCAAGAAAAGTTATATTATTATTATTATTATTAAACATTTATAAAGCGCCAGTAACAACCTGGCGCTGTACAGAACATATAATCAGCTGCGGTCCCTACCTGTGGTTTACAATCTAAAAGACAAGGAGGGGGAGACAAGGAGAGGGGACAGCGGGAGAGACATGGGAGAAGACAAACAAACATTCAGGCGGATGCGAAGTCTCAGGNTAGTTGTCTGTCCTCATCGCATTTGGTTTTTTTTGGTATTTCCTCAGAAGCCATATAAAAACTTCTCTTAGTTTACTTAGTGTTTTTCATGGTGTCTCCCTCTTCTCTTCATCTCTCCTTCTTAGTAGTTAGATGACTTACATCCTGGCTGGAAAAGACTGACAACATTTGAAACTAGCAAGGGCAAAAGTGACTAATGAGTGAAAATTACCCTAGTAAAGAGAAAATTTAAAAATGGTCATATGCACCATTTTAAGCCTAATTTATGCTGTATACTGAGGGTGAAGTTTATAATACAGGGACAGAGGGTCAGCACAAAGGAACTTAAATCCTATTTTGAGGTGCTTAGAACTTGTATTGACCTTCTGCAATGAGTTCCATGTCAATCTAAGAGTAAAAGAGGAAATTAAGTGCAAAGTGTCCCGTGTGGGCCCTCTGCCATGGGAGGAATTTCATCCCAGGTAATACTGAGCACCTATTTCAGCTTTTACATAGTTGTTATATCCAAAGCAAAACTAAAATTGTCATATTACTAAAAATGCAATGGATTGCGCACTTACCCCACCCCCAGTGATAAAACATCCATTCATGTACAAAGATCTTTTTTGTTTTGCTCGAGCTGAGTACCAGCAGCTGAGTACAGCTTGCACAGGAAAGGAAGCAGAAATAGCATTAACAATATTACCAGGAAAAACAAAATCCTAGGAACAGTGAGCTTATTTTACAATTGTTTCTTTGTAGGGCATGCCTTCTGTACAAGTCCTTTCTTATGTATTTTTTAAAAGAATTTGTGAATATGAAAACCTAGAAGTTGCATAATCCTGGGGAAAGATGTTTGTATAAGGGTCATAATGATGATTAAACATGACACCAAGTGGAGAAACTAAAATGTCAATTCTGAATGCACAAAATGTCACATGCTTTCAATAAATAATGATTTATGACTCCATCCTACAAGGTGTTGAGCTGCCATTGTACACTCTGGACCGTAAAGGTGTTGAAAGTGCAACTCACAGCACAGTCCTCTGCCATTGAAGGCAAAACTCCCATTGACTTTAATGGCAAAGGGTTGTCCTGTCAGTCTGACATATTGTGCAGTATGATGTACTATAAAAAGTGACTATCTTTTCCTGATACTCTTGGTATTAATGCCCTGGAGGACAATCTTAAAATGGGCTTACGGCCAGCGAATAAAATTAACTTCCTCAGTGCAATATAAAGAAAGGGGAAAGACATTCACATGCAGTCTGGCTTTCACAGTAGCTGTGGTAGGTCATAGGCGTTAAAATATTTACACTGCCACATTTACACAATCCAGTGATCGCAGACATAGTAAGCATATTGGATCTTCAATATTTAGACATAGGGTGAAAGCAAAGGAGAGATTACCCACTGGAGTCTGGGGTCACTCCGTGGAGCCCCGCACACAGCCACCACTTGCAGATTCCACATCACAAATGGGACAGACAGGCAAGTGCCACACACCCACCACCTCTCCTAACGCACAGCTGTGGTGACCCTTGGGTACAAGAAGCACACCCCCCCCTCCAACACACTGTGGTTTTTAGGGATGGGCGAACGCGGTTCGGAAGTTCAGAGTTTGAACCGAACTCGACCAGTTCGGTCGACCAAACCAACTTCTGAACCGAACTCGATTTTTGAACTGAACAGAACTGAATTTCCAAACTCGGTTCTGTTCGCCCATCCCTAGTGGTTTTCGTTTAGTTTTCTTGTTTGTTTTAGCTTTTTGGAGCGCCCTAAAAAGCAAAATTAAACAGGCCACAACACCTGTGAGAATGAGAACAGAGGGAGTGCTCATTTCCCAAAGTGCTCTACGCACTCTACCTGGGACTCTATGGTCCTGGTGGACCTGGCTGCATGCACCCTAATGGGAGTGAGGCAGACACATGGGGGGCACATTCACCTGCCTTAGCCAGCATGTTCCTGTATGACTGGCTCCACATTCTCCAGGATGATGCCACTCATGGGTGGCTGCGGGGCGGGGGGTGGCAGGTGTGGTCGAACATCTGGCGGCCACCTAATGGATGGGCAGGTGGCCACCCATCTGATGTAGGCTATTGTGTAAGTAAGTAAAATGTATTTGTTTTGATCCTAGGTCACAACAGTATACAAAATCAAAAGCAGCAGAGCAACAGTGGAAATAAAATTACATTGACGCTGAACAAAACAGCACTATCTAGCTAACCAGATTTATTTGGTCAATAGCTGAAATTAAAAAAAAATTAATGGAAAAAGTAACCACATCCAGAAATGGTGGCGGAAGCCTTGTTTCATTAAGGAGGAGTGCCAACGCTCATCTTAGCAAGAAAAGTTATATTNGTGGCCCGCCCCTAGCCCCTCCATCAGAGGGGAGGTGGTCCTGAGGCAGCGTGCTGACCCGGTTCAGGCCAGGTTACCCCACACCGTGTGTTCTGCCTTTCTAGGGATGACGCCATGGGGAGCTGCCCTGTCCTAAACTGGGGTGAACATCTGGAAGCTGCCCTTCACATGGGCAGGAAAATCTGGTACAAAGGGGGACCAATACAGGCCCCCTGTATCATATGTTAACACCTTGTGACGCATCATGGGCTACTGTTGCCACACCCGGGCTGTCGGGCCAAGGGGCTGCCTCCCGTCTGCTCGGCACATGCAGCCCCTCCACGGGGCGAGGTCTGAGGATCAGGCTGGAGAAGCGCTCTGGCTGCCAAACAGCTGATTGGGGGACTACTGTGGGTTATTGTGGGCTACCATCTCGTTTGTGTGAGGCCCTAAACATTGCATAATCTCACCAAGTACAGTTGGTCCAATAAAAGTGATCACCTGAACGACTTCATCTCCATCTCTTACATTAGGGACAAACATGACAACCACCCTCTCTCTCTAGTCTCCATTTTATTGGGCAGGTTGTTTTTTTTGTTTTTGCTTTTGCTAAGAATTCTGAAGCATCTGTTCAGCATATAAATTTTTAAAAAAGATGAAAGAGTTTTAAGTAAACACACAAATATGATTCATACGATACTGTTCAAACATAAGTGTTGGTCCTAAAGAGAATACATTTTCTTTAATATTAAGGTGGTTCTGATTTTTACTGAAATGTAAAGATAGCATATAATCCTACCACTAAATTTTTCAGTCCTTTAATAAATGTTTTATTATTTGAACTTGTAAATGTAATATTTTGACATGTATTTAAATATTTAAAAAATTGTTCTAGGTACTTAAATATAAAATATTCCTTTGCATTTTTAAAGAGTAAAGAGTACAATAATTTGCAAGTGTCGTGACGTTGTCTTAAGGGTGCATTAATGACCTCTAGGATACACATCATGAGCTTCATGCTCGCTAAATTAACGAGCTTGGGAGATGTGCTCTCTGATCTTTTTGTTGACAGGAATTTTTAAGTGTGTCGCTGGAAAGATTTGTAGATCTGCAAGCGCAACAGGAATGAACTTGTGTATTTGCAGTGCATAGAGACATGTTAAATATTTGTAATCACATCAGAAGAGACTTGTTTCATAGGAGGACTACAAAAACCCAGGCAGGTTTTAGTGAGGTTCTATAAATTATTTGTCTTACTTTGGGTAAGATGATGTACTCTGTATTTCAGGGGAAACTTATGATAAAATAACATATGCAGAATTCTCAATTTTGACTGAATTGCAATGCCTTTGACAATTTCAAAAGTGTTGGATTGGCTGTATTTTTAGCAAGTTAATGACTTCTGTGTCTGGGTCCCTTTTACATTCTGATGTAAGTGCCTGCCAATACATATGTTTTTACATTTTGGTATTTTCAAAGATCTTCAGCAGAAAACAAGATACAGACTGTTCCAGAGTCTATGTGTGAGTGCATGTTAATGAACACACGGAAAGATAAGCAAAGGCTTAGAATATCAGTCATTTCTGGTCTCCCGAGTATTTTCATGAATCAAAAGAAATCTCCCAACATTCTCTAAAAGAAGTTCCCCTAATTAAGTTTATTTTTTTTAAGGGAAGGGAGAAGGCAGATTTACTTTGCTGCAAAGTAAAGAAAAACAGTAAGGATGAAATGAAATAAAAAATTCACAAGAGGTGCAAAACTGCAGACCAATTAGAATGATGTTCTCATCTTCTAACATGAGATTTCTCCCCAAGAAACCCAATTCGAAACCATCAGCAAAACATGATATACACCACCTAATAGGAATATAGATTAGGAAGAGCAAACTGCATGTAAAAGGAAAATGAACTGACAAATGGCTAGAAGATGTTTATATTTCTGTACAAAACCCAATGGAAAAGTGTTGAAAAACTGGCCCTTTTCACACAGACACTCTAACACTGATAAAATGGGTGTTACATTTTATTATACATGTTGCAGGGCACCCATAGCGCACACTTGCAGCTCTGCAACATGTATAATAAAATGTAACACCCATTTTATCAGTGTTAGAGTGTCTGTGTGAAAAGGGCCAACAATATCCTGATGTTCTCAAACTTCCCTAAGGTTTGAGATAAGAGATTTGTTCCTTTACTATCTCTGTATATGTATGTCCACAGTGTGCAAATAAACTAGATACATTTATATTGAACAGAAGGTTTAGTTTATGGAATCATCCTGCAACTGCTTTTCTTTTAAATCCTTTCAAATGAGATTTGACCCAATTTAATTTCTTCATTCCCCATTTTCTTTTTAGCTGGAAGTGGGCATAATTAGAAGGGTGTTAATATCAACTGCTATTTATAGGTCTGTATTTTTGCCAGGTTGTACAATACTAGTTTAAAATATCTATTCACTGTGGAAGATTGAATCTTTATTGCAAGTTTAATTGGTAACACAAATAATTTACATCAACAGACGTTTAAATAATTGGATTAATGTACAATGTGATATGGATTCTTTACAAAAACTTCCTTCTATTATGGGAGATCACTACAGCAAATGCTTGGCTTTCAAAGGCAGATTCATAAAGAAAGAGGAGAGGGGCATCTACAACCAAAAATATTCCAAATTTCTGAATTTCAGGTACATCAAGGAGTTGAGTGGAACTTTCTTCAGCAGATTCCTAGAGATCTGTTAGATTTGGAAGCAGGTCTTCTGGCACTTTCTGCAGATGGCTTACGTTGGATATATCTGCAAGGGGGATCCTTGAAGAGGTTTCCTCCTCACCCTTCCATGGATTTTAATGCAGAAGGGGGGAAAGGGAGGGAGGGAGGAGAGACTTAATTCCATGAGCATTTCATTGCTATTTTTTGTATATGGTCAAAACATATGGTTGTATATGTTCATATATAATTCAAATTTCTTGACTCTCCTGGAATCTAACCTAGTTATTTCAGAAAAAAACAGAACAGTGCTATATATCAGGATTCTTTGATGAAAGGGAAGACGTATTGAAGTCCAAAACTCTTGAATTCTTGGCTTCTTCCTTCTGTGCTGCTTGCGCGTCTCCATAACAGAGCACCAGTCCTAATTTTCTGCAGAGTGCAGTCCTTGGGAGCAGCAGTCGTTTACATGACAAACTTAAATTGCTTCAATTGGGAGAGAATAGGGAGCCAGCTAGGGAGACAACTGCTGAAGACAGTGAGGAGGTGAACCGAGTGAGAAATTCATCTTCTAGTGTTCTGTTTAGGTTGCTTTGGGTTAAATACTTTTAAATAATGAGAAGAGGATAACAGATGAAGCCCTGAGTGGAAGAAGTGAGAGAAACTATGTGAGGGTGAATGTGTGCGTTGGAAAAAAGGAAGTCTACGGAGAGACCTGCAATTCCTCACAACCAAATTTGAACATACAGACCCCTTTGTGCCCAGGAAACAGGAAAAACAACATGCAGTGGAACTAGAGTTGTCAAACGCTGCAAAATGCTACCTTGATCTGGAGGACTGAAGGGGTGGGGTAGTGATCTATGAATAAGGGTGTTAACACATGAGAGGGGAGGCCCCTCGAGCCTATAGTCGCTCTGTGGGGCCCTCCCACACCTGCAAGTTGTAGGCTCTGTGTGAGACCACAACTAATGGGCAGGTGGTCCTCCATGCCGTGGTCCACCCCTGATCCTCCCCCCTCCCCCCCCCTGAGTTGTGGTTTCTCCTCAGAGGCTCTGGGCTGTTGCTCCTCAGAGGCCCTAGGCTGGCTGTGACTCTATGGTACTGAAAGTGGGCAGAGGAGGCGTCACACCCAACAGATGGGGGTATCATGGCTTCCCAACAGATGGGAGGTGGCCATAGGGCAGCACATTGCTCTGCCTTTCTCCAGATTCATCCATGCAGCATCATTGGCCTTCTCAGGGATGTCGCCGGGAGTAGTGGTTCCAGGGTGTTCGCAGGGTGAACATCGGTCTGGCAGCCACCTGACAGATGAGCAGGTGAATCCAGGACTAATGGGGGTGAAAGTGGGGCAATATCTCATCTGTTTACATCCAAAAAGAGTTTTGGCTTATCACTCTTGAGTACTTTTCTCACTGGATAAGAAGAGAAGGAATAGCAAATTTCAACTACAGATAGAGAGATCTCAAATACTCATCAGAGAGAAGATGAGAATACACCAACTGCATATGGGAACCACACAGTCTGCCCGGCCAGCATATTTTCAATGACACTCCAGTTGGAGATGGGTTGTTGGGAACACATTACACCAGTGCTCCAGAGCTGCCAATAGCTTTTTGGGCATGATTCAAGGTGCTCATTCTGACCTATAACGCCCTAAATGGCTTGGGCCCCAGGATTCAGAAAGACTGACTCTTCCCTTATGTTCTGTTGCAGAACCTGTGACCTTTGAGGTTCGGCCAGGCATTTGCCAGGCAGGAATAAGGTTGGGTGGAGGGGTTAGGGAAATGGTTGGTGGGTGGAGAGGCTAGGGGATTTTTAAACTGTTTTATGTTTTTATATTTTGTAAGTTGCTCCAAGCATATTTGGGAAGGGCAGGGTAAAATTGGAATAAATAAACAAACATTATTGGATTATCTGTACTGTGGTAGCCCGTCAACATTATGCTAAGTACTGTATAAGCAGCATATATTCACTGACATATGCAGTCTCTGCCCCAAAGAGCCTACATACTTTTCAGAACACACATTAACATACTAGCAGATGGAGTAATTCATTTCTTTATAACAGGGAAAGCTAGATTTGACACAAGGTTAAATTTGAATTTGTCAGTTATCTCTTGTTTCACAGCTTCACTTTAAGACTTTCAGCATTTTTGATATAATGGGAAGTAATGCCAAATAAAAAGTTACATCTCTTTGTTGCCGTTACTTAAAACAGAATTTTACAGTCTTTTAATTAGTTTTTCAGTCAAGTACATTGGCACTCAGACCTCATTTCAATGTGATTGAGCTGGACATTTATCCAGAGTCTGTTGTTTTGCAGATTCACAAACAACCCAATGCCAAAAATGAATGGTATTGTAGGACTGGAGGTCAAATAGTTGTCTGTCCTCATCGCATTTGGGTTTTTTTGGTATTTCCTCAGAAGCCATATAAAAACTTCTCTTAGTTTACTTAGTGTTTTTCATGGTGTCTCCCTCTTCTCTTCATCTCTCCTTCTTAGTAGTTAGATGACTTACATCCTGGCTGGAAAAGACTGACAACATTTGAAACTAGCAAGGGCAAAAGTGACTAATGAGTGAAAATTACCCTAGTAAAGAGAAAATTTAAAAATGGTCATATGCACCATTTTAAGCCTAATTTATGCTGTATACTGAGGGTGAAGTTTATAATACAGGGACAGAGGGTCAGCACAAAGGAACTTAAATCCTATTTTGAGGTGCTTAGAACTTGTATTGACCTTCTGCAATGAGTTCCATGTCAATCTAAGAGTAAAAGAGGAAATTAAGTGTAAAGTGTCCCGTGTGGGCCCTCTGCCATGGGAGGAATTTCATCCCAGGTAATACTGAGCACCTATTTCAGCTTTTACATAGTTGTTATATCCAAAGCAAAACTAAAATTGTCATATTACTAAAAATGCAATGGATTGCGCACTTACCCCACCCCCAGTGATAAAACATCCATTCATGTACAAAGATCTTTTTTGTTTTGCTCGAGCTGAGTACCAGCAGCTGAGTACAGCTTGCACAGGAAAGGAAGCAGAAATAGCATTAACAATATTACCAGGAAAAACAAAATCCTAGGAACAGTGAGCTTATTTTACAATTGTTTCTTTGTAGGGCATGCCTTCTGTACAAGTCCTTTCTTATGTATTTTTTAAAAGAATTTGTGAATATGAAAACCTAGAAGTTGCATAATCCTGGGGAAAGATGTTTGTATTAGGGTCATAATGATGATTAAACATGACACCAAGTGGAGAAACTAAAATGTCAATTCTGAATGCACAAAATGTCACATGCTTTCAATAAATAATGATTTATGACTCCATCCTACAAGGTGTTGAGCTGCCATTGTACACTCTGGACCGTAAAGGTGTTGAAAGTGCAACTCACAGCACAGTCCTCTGCCACTGAAGGCAAAACTCCCATTGACTTTAATGGCAAAGGGTTGTCCTGTCAGTCTGACATATTGTACAGTATGATGTACTATAAAAAGTGACTATCTTTTCCTGATACTCTTGGTATTAATGCCCTGGAGGACAATCTTAAAATGGGCTTACGGCCAGCGAATAAAATTAACTTCCTCAGTGCAATATAAAGAAAGGGGAAAGACATTCACATGCAGTCTGGCTTTCACAGTAGCTGTGGTAGGTCATAGGCGTTAAAATATTTACACTGCCACATTTACACAATCCAGTGATCGCAGACATAGTAAGCATATTGGATCTTCAATATTTAGACATAGGGTGAAAGCAAAGGAGAGATTACCCACTGGAGTCTGGGGTCACTCCGTGGAGCCCCGCACACAGCCACCACTTGCAGATTCCACATCACAAATGGGACAGACAGGCAAGTGCCACACACCCACCACCTCTCCTAACGCACAGCTGTGGTGACCCTTGGGTACAAGAAGCACCCCCCCCCCTCCAACACACTGTGGTTTTTAGGGATGGGCGAACGCGGTTCGGAAGTTCAGAGTTTGAACCGAACTCGACCAGTTCGGTCGACCAAACCAACTTCTGAACCGAACTCGATTTTTGAACTGAACTGAACTGAATTTCCAAACTCGGTTCTGTTCGCCCATCCCTAGTGGTTTTCGTTTAGTTTTCTTGTTTGTTTTAGCTTTTTGGAGCGCCCTAAAAAGCAAAATTAAACAGGCCACAACACCTGTGAGAATGAGAACAGAGGGAGTGCTCATTTCCCAAAGTGCTCTACGCACTCTACCTGGGACTNCTCATTCCAGCATAATCTGGGTAGTTGCTCAGGCATAGGATCACACTCAACCAATAGTAGAGCATTTACAAATGGGCCTTTATCTTCACAGGAAATATGCTAGTCTCCGCCCTGATCATGAATGACATACTTTTAGATCAACCTGTTTTGAAAGACCTCCAAATCTGCTTGAGCAAAATAGCCCCATAACTCTGCACCATATAGTGCCTGGGGACAAAGCTTTTGCTCCAGAAGCCTTAAAGCAGGAGCTATCAATTTCCCACCAGAGGACCTCCAGAACTTCACTGCCCCATTGACTGCTTGGACCATTTCCAGTTTAACCAAGCACAAATGCTCCTGCCACACTCAGGTTGGTGTAAAAACTAGCCCCAAGTATTTGTACCTTTTAACTTGTTCCAGACTTATCAAGTCCAGATACCAATGATATAAAATTTGCTTTTTGGCAAAGAGCATAACCTTGGTTTTATCATAGTAATTACATTTACAGTAGTTGCTCAAGGCGAGCAATAGTCTCCTTAAACCAGGGATTCTCAAACTTTGTCATAGTGAGCCCCCCCATAAGCTATGAAAAAAGGACTGGGCCTCCCCATTGTAATTAGCATAAATTAGCATACTATTAGCATAACAGGCAGGGAGGGCAGAGTGGCCAGCAGCTGAGGGGCGAGGTTTGGAGACTGTCTCGTGCTCCCTGCAGATTGTCCTGCTTCCCCCCAGAAGGCCTGCCTCCTACTTTGAGAACCACTGCCGTAAACCAACTTCGTTCCACAATAACACCATGTTGTCTGCACAAAGGAAGATAGGAATTTGTTTTCCTTGGACTTGGGGGGGATGCGGGGATAAGTCCTCCTGAAGTTTGGAAACTGTATCATTGATGAAAAAGTTAAAAAGAAATGGGGCAAGCACACAGCCTTGTTTGATACCATTTGTGGATTGGATAGTCTCAGAAAGGGAGCCAGTGAGTCTGAGATAGTCTAACTTTAAGCAAGGTGTTACAATAAAACATTTTAACGAGGAGAAGTCTCCTGTTTGTTGAGGCAAGTTTTGCTGCAGTAGTTATCTATCAATTATGTCAAAAGCAGATTTACGATCAACAAATACAGCAAACAATCTACCTTTCCGAACATTCACATATTTGTTAGCAAGATAGGCCAAAACAAAACCGTGATCGATTGTAGAGTGGCCAGGGTGGAAGCCTGCCTGCTCCTCAGCAAAGATGTTATTTTCATCAGCCCATAACTATTGTGGGTAATTGTCCTGTCAGTTAATACAAAGAGATTCTATATTACTGAAGCAAAGATTTATTTCATGGAAAGCATGGGTGTCTATGACTTGGGGAAATCCCCGAGTCACAGCCCGAGCTAGTCCCGCACCCCCACCCCATGGTCGGGAAATGGCTGCTGGGCCCGAAGTAAAGCGGGCTATCACGTCTCATAGCCCACTTTACTTACTGCGGTCTGGAGTGGCAGGGGTTGGTTGGGCACTATGGCGGCCGTCATTGGCTGCCATGGCTACCCATCAGCGGGGGGGGGGCGCAGGCCGCTCTGCACAGTGTGGGGCTGGGTGGACACATGCCCATGCATCTCCCCGCCCCCCTCCCCAGCCTGGCTGGGCCCGAAGTAAAGCGGGCTATCACGTCTCATAGCCCACTTTACTTACTGCGGTCTGGAGTGGCAGGGGTTGGTTGGGCACTATGGCGGCC
>QEPC01006715.1:471109-497310 GCA_003113815.1 Sphenodon punctatus | reverse complement strand
TTATTCATTTTAAGCTTGAAGTGCATTTTAGACTGTGTTTTCTTCCATCTGATGTTAACCCTGGGAACTCCTTGCTGCTGGGTTATGCCCTGGCTCCGCCTACCGTTGCCCTAGCTCCGCCCACCGGCTCGCCGTCCCACCAGCGGCTTTGCCTCCAGCGGACCGGATGGCCTTACTGCCCCTTCAAACTAAAAACCCACCAGCCGCCCCTGCTCTCCACCCCAGACAGAAGGGGGCATGGTCAAGGTGATGGGCAGGCAATCTTAAAGGGCCCACAGCCTGGTCTGTCAGCCTAATTCTGATCTCACACCAGCTTCACACCAGCGTATTTCACTAAACCCAAATCTCTATTGTAGCTTGAGTAGTTATTTTACACCAGTGGAAAATGGGTGCTATCAAATCATAACTGTTTCACACCCAGTTTTTTGTTGCTAGAAATATTTCTATTTCACACATGGCGATCACGTTCTAACCCAGTTTTTACTGATATTAACGTACCCGAGGGTACATGGCAATAGAAAATCAGGCCACTGATGGCAGTGAGGTTGCTACTGATTTACACTGGTTCAAGATGGAGTGGAATCCAGCCCTTTAAGAAGTTAACATTAAACACATTTATAGATGCTCAACATTCCCAACGTACTGGTATTCTGTAGGAATGAAGACGCCAGTTTTCTACAAACATGCTAAAAGGAAAATATCACTGTAAGGTCTATAGTATCACCAGAACTATTCAAATGCACTTTTATATGTTAATAAATGGATGCATTAATATTCATTACATTTAAAAAAAAACATAAGAGACATGATGGATTGCTTGATTGTTTTCTCTCTAGAGAAGAAATTGCACTGACAATAACTCTTGGAATGGGCAATGCATGGAGTTGAACTGAAATGACAGAATTGCCTTTATTCTAGCAAGTCCTCCGCATCCACAGTACTTTGCTTTCCTCTAATCCAGCCGTAGCCAAGTATGATCTGGCTGAGAAATGAGGAAAAGGGTGTTTTTTGTTCTTGACTAAGTGTTCTACTGTTACATAACCCTCTGCCGCCCTGTGAGATTTTTGGAAATGCCTCATGAGGAGCAGCCCACAGTCTGCCAGCAAAAATGAGAGAGAGATGACATTATTCTGTCAGAATTGTTTCCAACAATTTTTAAAAGTGCAGTAATTTCTGAAGTCATCAGGAAGGGGAAGATGAAAACTTGGGGAAAAAGTGGAAAATATCCTGAACCAAGTTCAGTCATTCACCTTTATTACCCTTCTCTTTCTCATCCTTCTCCTTCCATCTGTGTCTGGTTTTGGAGGTGGTGGAATTTGTAATTTTATTGTTTTGAAAAAAATGTTTTAATGCTTTCCTTTTATTAAACTTTTTTTTAAAGAAGAAAGATAAAAAGACCTCTCTTTCTGTTAGGGGACAGGGATTGGAGTCCACAAAGGACCAAAATAGGTCTAGGAAGGGTAACAATCAGGTAAGGAAAACCTCTCAGCCGTTCTCCAATGTCAGGGAGTCTTAATGCTCAGCATGAGAGCCAGACAAGCTGGCCCAAGAGAGTTTATGGCTCATCATTGAGGTCAAGGGAAAGGAACAAGGAACCAGAACTTGGAGGGACATGGAGCTTGGGAAACCAGAGGAGTATACAGGATCAGGGAAAGACACACAGGACTTGGCAGGATACAGGGCTAAAGGAGGATTGGCGAGCGGCAACAAAAGTCAGACAGGCTTTAACAGGACATAGACTTTGGATGAATTAGGGAATAATATAGAACAATGACCCAGGACTTGACAAGATCTAGCATGAAGGAGGATTAGGGTGTAATGGGGAGCAAACACTGGACTTGACAAACACAGGTGGTAGAAGGATGGGGCAATGGGGAAAAAGACAAAGCTACCAAGACAGAGCTTAAGATGATAACAGCAGTGGAGGACAGGGGTACACAGGCAACAAGGCACAAGGCGAGGAACTCACAACATGAAGGAAGACAAAGCCAACATGGAGAAGCGAGGGAGTTCAGGGGCTACATTTACTGCATGGAAGATTAAAACAAAGCAGAAGGGGAGGAAAGAGTGAACAATACAAAGCAAGAACTTAAAGGTGTAAGGGAGACAAGATTATCACTGGGTAGTTCGATTTGACGGGGGATAGTTTGGGAGTGCTGCTTGTATACCGTGCACCTATCTATACCACAGCTTCTCTACATGCTCTGGCAGAGGCGGTGGCAGGAGTGGTGTTGCGGTCCCCAAAGGCATTAGTCTGGGGGGGATCTCAGCGTTCATGTCAATGCTGATCTTGCGGGGGTGGAGCATGAGTTCATGGCAACCATGGGCCTGTCCAGATGGTCAGCAGCCTGACACACCAGGGGGGACATACTGTCAATCTCATATTTTGCACTGGCCTTGAGGCGGGTGCTCCGCTATTGGGGGAGATATCAATTATGCCCTTGTCATGGTTGGATCATTATCTCCTACGGATCTCTCTCTCAGCGTATGTCTGCCCCTGGAAGGGTGTGGAGCCAATTCGAATGGTTCGCCCCCAGAGGCTAATGGAACTGGAATGGTTCCGTTGGCCCTCGGGGAGTTACCCTCTGACCTCGACAACCGTCTCATCAATGACCTCGTCGCACTATGGAACACTCTGCTGACTGAGGCCATTGATCGGATGGCTCCTAGAAGTCCGCTGCCCAGGCGATAGCACTACAGGCCTCCGTGGTTTTTGGAGGAGCTGCGAGTGCTGAAGCAAGAAGGGTGGCAGTTGGAGCGACGGTGGCGTTATCATACTGAAGCTGACAGATTGCCGCATAGAGCCAGTTTACAAGCATATGCTGAGGCTATGAGGGCAGCGAAAAAAGCTTTTTTCGCTGCTCTTATAGCATCGGCAAAATTGCGCCCAGCGGAGCTATTCTGGGTGGTGCAGGAGCTGGTCAGTCTGGCCTCCCTCCGCCCTGGAGTGGAGTAATCTATAGCACGCTGTGATAGGTTTGTGAAGTATTTTGTGGATAAAATCGTTCAGATTCACTATGATTTTGACAGTGCACTTATTACACTAGGAGAACCAGAGGTTATGGAAGTCACACCTTGTCTGGTTTTATGGGATCAATTTCAGTTGGTGATACCCGCTGATGTGATTGAGACCCTTGCGGCTGTTAGGGCCACCTCTTGTGAATTAGATCTGTGCCCGCTTTGGCTAATTAAATCTTGCCGGGAGGCAATGGGGCCGTTGCTGGGAGGGCAGAGTGCCGGGCTGTCTCAAAGAGGCAGTGGTGCAGCTTCTGCTCAAGAAACCATCACTTGATGTTGACTCCTTTGCCAGCTATGGATTCCTCGCAGTCGGGGTTTCGTCCAGGTCATGGCATGGAGACTGTGCTTGTGGCCTTAGTGGATGATCTGCGCTGAGAGATGGTCCAGGGCCGCTCGAACCTGTTGGTCCTGTTAGATCTGTCAGCTGCTTTTGATACAGTGGATCACGAGATGTTGGTGGCGCGCCTGCGGGACTGTGCAGGGGTGGGTGGGACTGTTCTTGAATGGTTCCACTCATTCCTGACTGGGAGAACCCAATGAGTGGTACTCGGGGAGTGTTTTTCATCATACCAAGACCTCATGTGTGGTGTCCCGCAGGGTTTGGTGTTGTCCCTCTTCTTATTCAACGTATATATGCAGCCTCTCAGTGAGGTGAACAGGAGGTTTGGTGTATGGTGTCACCAGTATGCTGATGACACTCAGCTATACCTCTCTTTTTCAACCGACCCAGACCCTGCAGTCTCCGTGCTTATTTGATGTCTGACGGCTGTGGGAGAATTGGATGAGGGCTAATCGACTGAAGCTGAATCCTGACAAGACAGAGGTAATGCTGGTGGGGAAGGAGATGAAGTTAATGGCCCCCATCATTGGTGGGGTCTGTCCTCCATTGGTTCCCAGGTATGGAGTCTGGGGGTACTCCGCCTGGATGTCTAGGTGGAGGCTGTGGCGAGGGGTGCCTTTCGCCAATTACATCTGGTACATCAGCTTAGGCCGTATGTGACCTGGCCACCATCATTCATGCTTTCATCACCTTTAGACTAGATTATGGTAACGCACTCTACATGGGGCTACCCATGGTGACGGCCCGGAAGCTGCAGCTGGTGCAGAGAATGCGGCGGCCCGTCTCCTGGTGGGACTGAACCACCGGGAGCACATTACAGTGCTTCGTTCTCTGCAGTGGCTGCTGATAGTCTTCTGAGCCTGATTCAAGGTGTTGGCTTTAACCTATAAAGCCCTAAACAGTCTGGGCCCTGCCTATCTGCGAGACCGCCTCACCCCCAGGTACTGGACTGGCCCCTGCGGTCATCAGGGGATGCCCTCCTTGTGGTTCTCCGAGTCTTCCAGGGGGCCCACACCGGGAAGGGTGTTCTCGGTGGCCGCGCCGAGGCTGTGGAACTCCCTTCTGGTGGGGGTGCGTCTGGCCTCGGACCTTCCCTCCTTTCGTAAAAGCTGCAAGACCTGGCTGTTCCGCCAGGCGTTTGGTGAGGGAGATGGGGAGGAGGAGAGGGATGAGGGTGTAATAGAATGTTTTATAGTTTTATGATTTTAATTGTTGAGATACACTGTTATGAGCCACCCCGAGCTGCCTGTGGCAGGAGGGGCGGAATACTAAATGCTTATAATAAATAAATAAACAAACAAATAAATAAAATAAATAGTAAGGAAAACAAGAGTAGCACAAGCGCAAGTGAAGATACAAAGCAAAAACACACCCAGTGAGGGAAGGCTAGGGAACAACGAGAGAGGGAGGATAAGTGTTTCACCACACAGAAGGAATAGTAAACAGCAGGGAGGGAAGTGCTACAGGAACAAAGGAACAGGAAGGGGTGAACAAAATACTAAAGAAGACTGACCAATACAACTGAGGAAGGAAGAACACTGGGTGTTTTTACACACACATTTCTCCTGCATGTTTGCTGTTACATCCTGAACTTTCTGTGTCTAAATCACTCACCCAGATCTTAAACATCAGACTCTTTGAACTTCTGCATAGAACTTCTCCCAGAACTTTTGTGTGTAAAACGTTCTCCTGGTAAACTGCTTTGCTCCAGGCAGCTGCGGTCACTTGGTTTCCATGGCAGCCTGTCACGTCTACAGCTGTGGCTACTTTAGGCTGCCTCAGGGCAGTGTTTGTGTGAAAAATGCATCCAGGAACTGCCTCAGGGCAGTGTTTGTGTGAAAAATGCATCCAGGAACTGCCTCAGGGCTAGGGCTGTGGCTGTGTGTGTGTGTGTGTGTGTGTGAGAGAGTGTGAGAGAGAAGAATGTATCCAGAACTTACTTGTGGACTTGTAAACCCAGAAGATTGAAAGACCAGCACTTTAAGGTGTTTATAAAAATGCCCACTGACACACACATGAAGTACAAACCGAGCAAGAGCCAGAGGCGAATGGCAACAGAAGTTCTGTCAACTTCTTACAGCTCCCAGAATGCCTTATATAAGGCTGGGAGCCAATCAGGAAGTTGGTGGGCATGTCCACATCCTCCACCAGGTACAGGAGGGAAAAAGAAGGCAAGACACACAAATGGGGAAAAACTGCTGCAACAGAAGCCAATCAGAGCAAACAGCGGTTGTCAACCAGATCCTGAGGTTGTGGGTTCTAGGCTGACTCCTGACACTTTCTTTCCTTCTCATTTTCAGGTAGGCATATAGTGTAGTAGAAATGACAAAGGGCATTTTAAAAGCATTCGTGTGAGATAAAGCAATTATTCAATCTTTTGGATGCTCATTAGAACTTAGCACTTTAGGAAGCTAAGCAAATTTAGTTCCCAACGCTTGAAATTCTAAATATTTATGATTTGCACTAAAAATAGGTCTGGGATAACCGCCCTCATCTCAACAATATAAAGCTCATATGCATTTTTATTTAAAATAGATAGAGGAAAAATGTGTAAAAGATTATGTTTATTCAAAAGCCATTTCCTCCCAGGCCAAACAAAAGCCTATGCTAGCAGTTGCTTGGCTGGCTATTGAATATTCATTCCATTTTTGGTGGGCATTTCTGATACTCTTCTTCATCAACATTGTAATGCTAAAGGGGTTTAACTGCTAGATTACCAGTTAGGCATTGCCTTTGAAAGTGCAGGTATAACAAAAACTGTGAACTATTCAAAATGACCGCCAGTTGCCCTATTAAAATTCTACACAGTATCTCATTCCAGCTGTAAATTGAAAGGACTTGTATTTCAACTTTGTATTTAATTATTAATTAAGAATAATTTGAAAATTCATAATTTAAACCTTTATTTTGAAGTCCCATAATTGAATTTATTCCACAAATATGCCATACACAGAAGCATGCAGAGGGAGGCTTAGGTTTCCAGAAATGTGTGCATTCAGCATCTCCCATGGCAACTGCAATTGTGTATGCATGTGCTGTTTCAGAAAGTGAGGCATCTTTTTCTTTGCTTCAGCTGGCTGTCTTCCCCTTTGCATGGAGTTATTCTTGCATCATCTTCTCTGTGCCTCAACTGATAAACCTCAGCAGGCCTTTTCTCATTGTTTAGGATTATCACTCAAATATTTGGTGTGTTTTGGGAAATTGTCCAATACTCCTTGATAAACATTGCTTGGAATATCCATATATTTTGACACCTCCTCTGTTGGCATTTGCAGGATAGACTAGGACCTATTCCACAGACTCTGGAATTCAATGGGATTCTTGTCATGGATTGGACCCTAATAAGTCTTTTCTTAACTCTATCGTTGCACACATAATTATATTTTTGTAAAATTACAAACTGAAACGAAATTGATAACAACCAACGGAATACAACAGATACTTGTTGTTGTTGCTGTTTTATTTATTACAGTGATGTACTTTGTGCTTTTTAGTTATTGATTATAGACGGGTCCCTTCCCCAGTGGACCTTCAATCTAAAAGAGACAAGTGGGTGGAGACAAAGGGGTGGGGAACAGGGAGAGACCAGACTATATCAATGAAGTTTCAGGGAGGTGCATGAGCTTAGCTTAGTTACAAGGGAGAAGGGGACCCTGAGAAAATCAGGGAGGAGACTAAGGGGAAAGTCTGATGGAAGAGGTAGGTTTTCGGGAGGGATTTGAAGGTTGAGAGGGAGGGAGCAGAACAAATGTATTCACAGGCCACCATCTGAGCAGTGAGCACTCTAGTAGAGTTTTACTCCATACAGTTTGTTTACAATTGCCAAGAGACAGAAGGCTGTCTAGACAGGTGACTGAATTGATTGCTGAATAGGTAGAACCAGAAATATGGACCATGGAGAAAACTTTCCAAGGAAAAAATGACATTTAGGTGCCTAATGCTCATCAGCTTTCAATGGAAGTTTGCTGACTATGTACCATTTTGCATTTGGACATCTACTCGCAAGTACATTCCTTCAAAGGTAAGATTTGCCAACAAATATGTACAACAAATATAACCCCAGTTCTGCAAAAGACACCTTTCAGTTTTCAGTGTTTGACACACGTGACTGTTCAGTGCAGGCCTGGCCGTAAGCAGGGCCACTAGAGACCGTGGCCTGGGCCCCGTGGTTGGAGAGGCACTCTCAGAGAGGCCAGTCCTGGTAGCCTGAGAATCAGTGCTCCTGAGGCTCCACACAGGCTATTTCCGCAGGCCCTGTTCCACCTGCAACTCTCCGCCTCTGGGATGTCTACTTCCTGTGGGGCCCTGCCACCCCTGGTTCAATGCATTTGGCTGCTGACGTTACACTTTAAGCTGTCTGAAGGAATGCACTTTTATACCTGCTGCTTTAATGAAAAATACATAAGAACCAGAAGTTATGATGACAGTCAAGGTGAGGTTGGGGAAAAAAAGTATGCCTCTGTTTGGCGGAGAAAGCTGTTTACATTCAGATGAAAATGCTTTAATTATACTGCAAATTTAAGAAATGTAAATGGTTTTGCACATACTCAATTCCAGTGAAATGAAGATGGAATTTTAAAAAAACATATATGCAGATTTATGGTTGAAAATTGCTCCACCACCACCACCATTGTTGTTGCTAGCTCTTGTAGATATAGGCTATAAAAGGGTGAAAATTCTCTTGGCTATGAAAGCCACAAGAAGTACTTACTAAATGAAGTGGGAAACTGGCCATGTCAAAAAGTCAGATAATATTTTCGCTAGCAGTAATCAATATCTGCAGATGACAAGTTTAGCTTCTCCTTTGTATATATTTTCCTGTCATAACATCCTTTGTTCACCGTGAGATTGCAACAGAAATAACTTCTTATACGTGGTGGCTGAACTCCAAAATACACGTGTATATGTGTGTGGTTATCAATGGGAAGAGAAAGTTGAGAGACTGTACTTGAGGATGAATTTCGTTTTTTATTATCTGTTAAAAACCCCCACAAAACCCCCAACAACCCAGTGAATAGAACTGTGCAGAAGAAGAAAAGGAAAAGGTTATTCTGTTAACACAGCACAAACGTATCATCAGCCAGTGGGAAACCGAGTATTCAGATTCTGCTATTTTATAAACCCCTTAAAATTCAATTATTTACTGATTATTTATTTAGTGGTGACTAAGAAGCATGTGGCAAAAGGCAGTTAGTAAATCAAGTAAAATTACATTCACATATGGCCCTAAAATTTTCCATGGGTCTTGTTTTTAAGAGCTCTCCACAGCCTGATGGCTTAATATAAGCTGTAAAGTTCAAGAATGAAATAATTATACAATCAACAGAAAAAATATAGTTCTATCAGGGATGGTTTAGGTATAGTTGATCTTGCTTTCGGACAAAGGTTGTAGCAGATGAACCCTTAAGGACCCTTCTAGCTAAGTAGCTAGTCAATTCTATTTAGGAAATAAAGACAACAATAAACCAAACAGGTGAGACTAGACAGCGGAAATAGAATGACAAATGAGTGAGATGGGCGGACTGATTTTCCTTTCAAATTCTAATTGCCTTAAATGATTAAGTTACCAGGTTAGGATGGAAACAGCCTCAATTTTTTTGTCCTGGCTTAAAAATCCTACGTGAGTACAAAATTTCCTTCTTTGTGACCATAAAAGAGGTAGAAGAAAGGAGTCTTCTGTGTCAAGCAGACTTTTAACCTTCATTTTTGGTCAGGTTTACTGTTGTAGTAGAGCAGTGGTGGGGATCCTTAGGCTAGATTTTATGCATCCCCTTTCCACCTCCTGTATCTGGTCCTTAGATCTAGTTCCTACTCCCTAGCACTGAAAAACTAAGCTCAGGGGAATGGAGTTGAGATGGACAGATGATCCATGATTTAGACCTTTTCCCCTTAATACACTCCTTATGCAACCCTGGCCCCAACTAGTTTTCAACGTGGACTCTGGGAGGTAAAAGGTTCCCCAGCCCCTATAGTAAAGAATGCTGCCCTATTGGGTGCTGCAGTCCCCTTCAGTCAATTTGTTTAGTTTACCACGGGGTAAATTTATAACAAGATAATACTTTCAGGAAAGTGAGCGAGCGAGCCGAATTCTGGTTTGGGTAAAAACAAATGTGATGATGGCCCCCTGTGGCCCTTGGGACAACAGCACATCTGCTTTTGGGCTACCAGGTTGGCCTGGGATTGCCCTGGGCCATGTCAGTGGCTAGCCTGAGCTCTCACCCCTAGATTATGCCCAAGTCACAGTCTGGCTGAAGGGCTACCCTACTGAACCAAAGCAGGCTATAGTGGGCTATCGCGTCTGTTTCGACCCAGCAGACATGGCCCAGATTCGGTCTGCCATGCCGGCCACCATGGCTGTCAGTCATTGGCCACCATGGCTGCCTATCATGGTGGGGAGGGGGCACTGGGCATAGTGCGCAGGCAGCCAGCTGCGTGTTCTTGTGTCTCCCCTGCCCTTCCTGGCGGCTCGGCCATGGGCACATTTCATGTTTTTCATGTTTGTTTGTTTATTTATTAATGTTGCATGACCAAAGGTCATTGCAAATAAAACATTAACTGCACAATAGCAGATACATAAGGCATAAAACATAAATGCCAAAAGAGTACAAAAAACATTACCAGGTAGGTCATAACATAAACATAAATTTGATATAAACATACCGTATAAAGGAAGAAGATAACATAAGAAGCCAGGGACGCTTACTCACAACAACAAATATGTGGCAGATAGGGATGTGCGAACGCGGTTTGCAAGTTCCGAGTTCGGACCGAACTCGGTCTGTTCGGACGACCGAACCCGAACTGACCGAACCGAACTTGATTCCAAACTCTGAAACGACCGAACAGTTCAGTTGGTTCGCATCGCATTCGAATGAGTTTGGGTGGCAAAAACGTGTCACTGGAAGGCAAAACGTGACAGGGAGGGGGAGTCAGCTGAGGAGCAGACTTCCAGGCACTAGGGGTGGAGAGGCTTGGAGTAGCAGCCAGCCTGCCCAATCACCATCCCTTTTTTCTCCTCAGACCACTGGCTTCGCAGTCTGCGATTGGCCACGGGCTAGGCTGCATGGAGCCAATGGGGCTTATGGTGAGGCGGGCGCAGCAAGTAACAAAACTCATTGGCCTCCCCTCTTCCCAACACCTTCTGAGCTAGTCACTGTTCCTGACAGCAGGCATTTCAGAAGACTCCATCTCCCAGCAGTTACCAGCTCCCCAGTCCATTGCCATCCTCCTCCTATTTCACCCATCCAACCCATTTACCTCCATATTATCATTTATTTAGATTATATTAGATAGATTTAGGTGTTGTTTTTTGTTTTTACCCCTCCCTGTGTTCAACCTTCCTTCCTCCCTCCCCCCACCTCCATTCTGTGGCCCTCTGGTGTTGCCATGGCTCCCCATGCTGCATCCCCCCCCCCCCCATCCCTCTGCTGGTAGTGAGGCGTTGCCACCCCCACCCCCCGCCTTTGCATCCGGATGTGTGGTCTGGCTTACCGGAGCTGGTGGGGTGGCTGGCATGAGTGGTTGGTCACTTGGAGGTTCCGGGATGTTCAGGGGAGGCCATGGTTCCCAGAGGAGGGGTTTCAGAGGCAGCTGTGGAGGAACCAGGAGGGGTGCGGGCCGGAAGGGCAGCCCCACTGGCTGTTGTTGTGCGGCTGTGTGGGAGAGGGACCCTGTTCACGAGGCCTGGGAAGGGGTACTGCTGGGGAAACCAGCGTTGGCCGAGGTGCTGGGGAGGGGGCACCTGCACCTGTGGGAGGGCACCCTGATGGTATCAGCTGCCCCATCTGGGCCTGGAGGTGCCAAGTCCTGCTGGGGTTCTCTCTGCAGGAGCCCCACGGACTCTCCTATGAAGTTGAGGGCCCGTGCGGAGGTCCCCTCCAGCGCAACACGATCCCTCGCCCTCTCGGATCTGTTGAGCTGCATTTCACGGTGGAGGCTGGCATCTGTTCCACAGATGCTCGGTGTGGGACTGGTTCAGCATGGCTGCCAATATGTCTCGGTCCCTATCCCCCTCCCCTCTTTGCACCTCCCTGATGAGGGTGATCTACTTGGAGTGCACCTCAGCTAACCTTCTGGTTTCCTCCAGCAGTTCCCTCCCCAGGTCCTCTCTCCTCCTCCGGTTCCAGGCCCGCATCTCCCGATTCCTCTCAGCGCTGATGGCGGCAGCTGCCCTCACGGGACCAGGGCGCTCATCTGTAGGCGACATGTGGCCCCATTGGGGTGTGCTGCTTGCCATGTTTGTACCCTCTACCCCTTGCGGTGCATCTGTTCCGCCACAGGGGATACCTACCCCCCCTTCCCTGTCTGTCCTTATGGTTCTTGGGACCGATCGGGTGGGGTCCCCATACTCCTGTCCCCTCTGTCAGGCCACTGTGCTTACCCCATGTGGGGGTGTCTTCACCCAGGGCCGTGTTGGCCCAGCACCTCCTTGTCGACATGTTTCGTGGTTCCTCCTCCTCCTCCCTTGTGACCCCCCCATCTGCGTTCCTGTCAGGCTTCTTTTAAACGAGGAGTGCTGAAGCGCCTCCTCAACGCCGCATTATAGCAAAGCCGCCGGAAGTGACGTTCTCCCCGTTGCCGGCGGCGGCTGGAGACACGGGGCTTTGGAGCGGCGCGTTCTTAAGCCTGATAATTGAAGTCTCAAGAACGCGCCGCTCCAAAGCCCCGTGTCTCCAGCCGCCACCGCCACCGGCAACGGGGAGAACGTCACTTCTGGCGGCTTTGCTTTAATGCGGCGTTGAGGAGGCGCTTCAGCGCTCCTTGTTTAAAAGCAGCCATAGGGGATGTTACCCGTCTGACTGGATCACCCAACTGTGCTGGGCCCTGACCCTTCCCTGTCTTGCATGGGGGATGGCTAGCTGTAGGGGGCCGCCCCTGTGGCCAGCCTGCTACCCCATCGGCCTGGCGCTGCCCATGTCCCGTCCCGTTCGCGTTGTGGTCTACCATCAGTGTCCTGGTGCCCGTGTCTTGAGGCTGCCACCGGTTCCTCCTCAACCACCTCCTCCACGACCTCCCCCTTGTGAACCTCTAGGGCGGCTTGAGCTGTAGTTAGAAAGTTTAGTTTATTGTGTCCAGCAATTTGCTATAACAATGATAAAAACACATATACCAATGCAGATACACAAAGAAATCATAAAACCATAAAGCAATATACAAATATATAAAATAAAGATATAAAAGTTCCTTACAAAAATAAAAAAGCACTGTTCCCCTGGAATCCAGGGAACCAATTCCCAAAGGATCTAGATCTTAAACGTGACAGTATTGCAAAATAATTTAGTCTTCTAAATATCCAGATTTCATCAAAAAGGGAGAGTACTTAAATAATTCACCCACTTTGCTCGCTGAGTGTTTTCCAGATTCTTTCTACACATTGAAAAAAGCAGGCAACTGCCTTAGTCCTGGTCAGGTCTATTACCTTAAGAAGACTTATCAGCTTTTCCTCCTCAGACAGGAGGGAGCTCTGAAATAAGGGTACAATCCAGCTTTTCCCTAAACTCTTTATAATTTGTGCAGTGAAACAGGACATGACACAAAGTTTCGATTTCCTGCATATCACAACTGCATAATCTGTTCTAGTAGGGAGTATGATCTCTTCTTCCCTTCATTGTTCTGGTAGGGAGTATGATTGCTTCTT
This sequence comes from Sphenodon punctatus, assembly GCA_003113815.1. NCBI lineage: Eukaryota > Metazoa > Chordata > Lepidosauria > Sphenodontia > Sphenodontidae > Sphenodon > Sphenodon punctatus. The sequence continues at coordinate 484,315 of QEPC01006715.1, read as the reverse complement.
CCCTGTAATGGGAATGTGGATCATAAGAAGTGCCATCCTGGGTCAGACCAATGGTCCATCTAGCCCAGCATCCTGTCTCTGACAGTGGCCAATCACGGTGGCTTGGCAGAAGCACCCAACAGGTCACAATGGGGGCTCCATTCCCTGTTGTTTTTCTCCAGCTCCCGTCATGTTCCCTGATCCTGTCTGGCTAATAGCTGCTAATGGACCTATCTTCCAGAAACTTGTCCAAACCTCTTTTAAACTCAGCTATAGAACTGGCCCATACCACAGTCTCTGGCAGTAGATTCCACAACCCAATTATACGCTGAGTGAAAAAATATTTTCCTTTATTTGTTTTAAACTTGCCACTGTACCCGAGGACTGTGGCAGTGGCAGTGGATCCATCAGTCGATCCTTGCTGCCTGGCTTTGGCTCTGGTCACTGTGGCTGGGGCCCTGCACCCCCGTCCCTCCGGGCCCTGGTTGTGTTCCTACCTGGATTGTCTTCCTCTGCATCCTGGGAGGTATCCTGGGTCTCCGTTCGCTCTGCATGTGCCCCCCGCCCCCGCCCTGTTGGGGGTATTACAGAGGGGTTAGCATCTGCCCCGCAGCCCCCCCATGCTCCCTTTGGGGGATCCTTCCCCTCTCCCCCCGGGGCGCATAGGCAGCTTACCTGACTGTCACGGAAGCCCTCCTCGGCCATCTCCCTGGTGGTGTGTTGCTCCTGTGTCTGGGTGCTCCCTTGGGGGTGGGGTGGGAACCGTTAGCTGTCAGCTCCCCACCTTGTGTTCCCTCGGGGTGGTTTCTGGTATTGACATGCGGGACCCCCCTCCCCGTGTTGTTGGGGTACCCTTGCTCTTACCTTGCTGTCGGTTTCTCTCCCTTCCCTGTACCCTGTGCCTGTGGTGATGTGGGTGGAGTGGGCACAGCGGTATGCCCTCGGCCCTGTGACAGGACAGGTGTGCTATGTTTAGCCGTCCTTCCCACTTCCCCTCCCCCCGGTCCGTTGGGCCAGCCCCCATCCCCTGGGCGTCCCGGGGTCTCTCTGCTTACCCTGGCCCATCCTGCGCGTGTTGCAGCGCTGGCTCCCTTCGTTTTGTCGACTACTTTCTGTCCTGACATTTCGGGAGCCGGTGCACCCTTGTCATGTTTCGGTTCTCCTTTAACAGCTCCCGGCTGGGCGTCCAGCGTCTCCCCGGATGGGCGTGTCTGCTTGGGGGCACCTGCGTGACCTCTCTAGCCATCTCTCGGTGGTCTTGGCGGACCCCTTCCCGTGGGTGTGGGTGTTTTGGTTTTTACATGGACGGGTGGGTGTTGAACACCCATCTCCACCCACCTCCACCCATCTCCACCCACGGAGCATGCCCGATGGGTGTTTATAGGTGTTCATGGGTGGGCGACGTCCGTGTAAAAAAGGCCTACGTGTAATAAAGGCGGCTTGACACACTAATGACAGGGCTGTGAAATGACACAATCTCATTGAAGCCTGCTGTAATGTAGGCATTGTCACTGTAAATGAATAGTCTGTCGCTTGTTTACACTTCAAATGTCTTTGTCTAAGTCGACTATTGTTTCTACATTGCCTGTCATGTAAATGCCACTCAGTAGAGGCCACTATTAGACTATACTGATACATTTAAAAGGAAAAGTAAGTCAAGTATTTTGAAGAAAATACATATTATAGCTGGTTCAAATACACTCTTCAAGGCAGCAAAGAAACCCTCCTTTTTACCTACTCCTGAGATGTTGATCATTTATTATAATCACTAATGATAATAAGAATAAGAATAATTTATTTTTTTAAAATAGTGTACCATGTTTCTTTGCACTGACTGGCTAACTGTGCATGAAGTATTAACCATTGTGACTGCAAAACATCATTGACAATTCCGGATACTACAGAGTGGATACGAGATATAAAAGCCAGATCCTCTACTGGTACATCAGAGCATCAGCGAGGGCATCCATGGAGCTAAACTGATTTTTCACACCAGCTACGAAAGTGTCTGTCTCTTTTCTTCTTCTCCAGACTATCCACTGATCAGTATTGGTAACTATAGCAATTAGATACAATAGTTCAAGACTGCAAGTATGTGGGCACATTTTTCATTTATATAGTAGTAGCATCCAACAGGTATTACTGAGAAGTCTGACATAACCTCTGGCTCCAGTTTCAGTTGCCTCTGCTTATTCCAAGGTCAAAATCATTCCTGAGAGAAAAAGAAGTGAAGCTACCTTGGTTTTTGCCCTCTTTGGTCTCATTTTTTTCCTAAGGATAATTTTAAAAAATAGTTTTAAGATTAGAAATGCTGCTTTAACGCTGTTAAGCATCTCTGACTGCAACTCCCACGAATGTTGTACATTTCACTCTAGTCATGGAGAATTCAGGCACTGTTCTTCTTTGCGTAAGTCTGGGAAGGAAAATCAGATGCTGGAGAGGTATATGAGCCGTCTGTTGCTACTGCTGACTGTCATGAGATGACGGAGATGTGTCCAAGGCTGGCAGTGAAATCTGTCAGGTTTTGCAATTTTTATTCCATAGAGCTGCAATAATTCATGCCCGCTTTTTGTAGAAGCTTCATTGTGTTGATTGAATATTCTTGCTAGGAGTAGGTAGAGTAATGTTTGATGGGGATTATTACTGCTGATTATTTTCATTATCTAGAAGACCCAGCCAAAACTGCAGCCCTGTTGTACTTAGTGCTAACCATTCATGTTGGGTGCTTTTAGATGGATAGCAGCTCCAGTTCTGCTCATGCCAGCCTGCTTCACTCCCTGGTCGACTGGTCCATTTAAAAGTACCCTGCCAGATGGGTAAGTGGCGCTTGGAGCACTGGCTGCAGAGTGGGCTGGCCAAGCCAGGCCTGGGGTACTGGCTGAAAGTGGAGCTGCTATCTGTCTGATGGGAGGACCCATGCTGCAGCTCCACTCCCAACTGGCTATTGCCCCTGGACAACACCATAGAGTTGCAGCCACCAGCCTAGAGTGTTGGACAATTGCCTGGAACTCTATGGTGCAGTGGTGGGGAGGGTGCTGCACGGACAGACTGTAGGCTGAGGAACTCGCTGGGTCCATCTAAATTGGTCCCACAGGCGGGGCTGGAAGCAGGCAGACGTGGGAGATGCACCCCCGCAGGAGCCCTAGGTAGGCAGCCTCCACGTCCATCTAAAAGCACCCAATAAAAGAGACAATTCCTGCTGCAAAGAGTCAAAAAAGAGAAGATAAAAAATGGTAGAAAGAAAGCAGAATAATCATCATTTTACTGACTGAGAACAGAGGCAGAGAGAGATTGAGTAACTGGCCCAATCTGTGGCAGAGCTGGAAAATGAGGCCATATCACCCAAGTTCCTGTTCAGAGCCTTCTGCTCTTGATTACTGAGTAGTATACAGTTTCTCTCTTTCCTCGGTCGCAGCTACAGTTTAGATAGGTGTGATCCTGAAAAAAATATTTGAAAATAGCTTTCCTGTATCTCTGCTCTGAGAATTAAAATGTAGACAGGTTGATGAGAATTAGTTTGGGGTGTTTCAAACTGTCAGTGCAGGGGCTTTAGGTGTATTAGGGGCTTCAAGTGCAGCCACACAGCGGCCCCCCAAGCCTGGGGGCCCCACATGCATTTAGAGTGTGTATGCACACTGGAGTGGAGTGCCCCCATCAGGGAGCCCATACTATGTTCTGCATAGGCCTGAAACGACATGCGGCAGTGTCCGACTCTTCTGTCGGAAACCTCCCATCCGTTGTTGTTTTCCTGACACGGCACAGACACGGCATCCCCATACTTCTTCCGATGCTTGCTGTCGCTTTTTGCTATTGTCTGTCGCTATTTCTCGGCAGCGGAGAAATTTTCGGAAACTGTCGCAAGTCCCATAAAGTGTTGGAAAATGCCGCAAAGTGTCAGAATGCGTTACTAAAATGTTGGAAACACTGTTGGAACTGTCAGAAAAACTGTCGAAACTGTGAGAACTTTCAGAACTGTTGGAAATTGTCACTATTATCTTAAGTGTTGCAGAATACCTGGAACTGTCGCACAATGTCAGATAGTGCCGTAAATTGATGGCAAATGACATTGGAGCAGTGGCAAGACTGTCAAAATGTCGACAGTAAAAAGTGAAACGGCAAACAACACTACTGCTTCAGGCCTAATTCTGCACCAGGACCCACTCCCACCTAGCTCCACTCCTGTGTCTATGGCTCTTTTCACACAGACACTCTAACACTGATAAAATGGGTGTTACATTTTATTATACATGTTGCAGGGCACCCATAGAGCACACCAGCCCTGCAACATGTATAATAAAAAGTAACACCCATCTTATCAGTGTTAGAGTGTCTGTGTGAAAAGGGCAATGGCAATCAAAATTCTTCTGCTGTCTGCTTGAGTGTGGTTAAAAAACATTGATTGAAATAGATGTATAATTCACCTTTTTTTGCACAGCTGACCAGATAATGAAGATTACATTCTGGAGTATCATTTTCACATAGTGAAATCTTTACAAAACAAGAGACAAAAGAAAAGCAAGTCTTTTCTTTGCTTTAGCAAGGAAGGACTCTTAAAACAATAGAAGAGTTTTTTCCTGAAAAGGTGAGTATATTTAGAGGCGCCCAGAGATGTGTTGCTCTGAGTGGGAGAGAGTTGTTAAGGCTCTAGAGAGGAAGAACAGTCTATTTAATTCAAGCTCACGCTCCTAGTTTCTTTGTCAGGCAATGAGAATTTTGTAAATGTTTTTACTTCTGTTTCCACTCTTCACTGTTGTTTTGTTTTCATCCCCAAGTTTCCTGATATGTTTTACACCTTCCTTTCCACTTCCTCTTCTGATTAGACTATTCCCATTAAAATAACTCCCCAGATCCTGTCCCCACCTGCTAGATGCTTGACCAAATAAACAGATCTTAAATCGCCTCAGGAAGATGCTGGACTTTGGCAGCTCTCCAGGGGAAGGGTGTTCCAGGTGTCTTTAAAGGCTCAGCTCTCTGGTTTCTTGAGCAGGATTTTCTGGGGTTCAATGTTAGCAAAACCTCATCATTTCATTCCCCCAAAGTACCATCCATTCATGTAAATGTCATGCACATTAAAAACTGCCAGAGAAATCATTAGTAAATCATGCCAGTGTCTGACACATCACGCAACCCTAGTAATGATCCTTCTTGTAGTCAGCCACTTACTCCGTGGCAACATTTCAAAACCATATCACAAGCCATGGCTTAGATCAATGGATGGCAGAGTAATCTTTCTTCTCCCGGTTTCTGGGTTAAATTCAAACCAGGGTAATAGCGATGAAAAGTCTTTTCTGTCTGGTAGGGTTTTTTTTTTGGTGCCCCCCCCCCCCCTGAAATCAGCTGGTAATGTCAGCCCTGTTCCTAAGTGACAGGAATCCATGCCCCAGAAAACCTGCACGACACTGGCACCCTGATTTTGGCGCACTCGGAAGAGGGACTAATGAATGATGAGGCTGCAGGGCTGATACATTCTGTCTCTTTAGATGACTAGTCACTGGATCTCATAGCTCCAAGTGGGTGAAAAAAACCCTGCACTCCTTCCTAGGTAAATCTGAGGGAGAGGGAATAACTTTTTCCCCCAAACCCTGAAATAGGCAGCTAGCTGAAGCTGTGGACAGAAGCACTGGCATTCCTCAGTTGTTCCTGACCTGTCCAGTGCAACATTTCTATTGCTCTGCCACTATGCTGGGCTTCCTTCCAGTCCCAAGCTCCTTTGCTTCCATTCCCACAGTGGCCAGCCAATGCCCAAGGGTTTGTCAACGCATTCACTTAATTATGCAGGGGCCCTCTCTTTTGTCAATAAACAGGATTTTAGGACTCCCCACATTTGCTAACTTTGCATCTTCCTTACAGTTCAGTTCACTTGAGATATAATTAAATGATTCCTTGGATAACGTCTATTCATTCCATCAGAAAGACCTCTATGAGAGTGCACTAGCTAATCAAGAAGATACTTGGGTCATAGCCATTGGTTTCTTAGTTCTCTAGAGTTCTTAATTCTCCTGTGGTTATAAAAGAACGAAACTTCATCAAAATCGAGTGAGGAACTAAACAGAAAGCTGTTGCATCTCCTTGCATTTTGGGAAAAACAGTCACTGCAAAAGGAATGCAAAATCTGGAGGCCTGTTTGTGGTGGCCCGAGGAAAACCAGGGCCAGAGAGTCTATAAAATTAAGTAACAATACATCTAAGCATTTTATAGCCGTAGAAGATGTTAGAACAGAGAGAATTTGTCTGACAATGGGTAAAAGCAGATCTGACAATGGTCCACTGTGGCCTGGAACTCAGCCGCTCATTTGTTCCCATGACGTGCAGGAGTGCCCTGGGGCAGGTAGGCAGCTGGCCCTGGATGCGTCCTCTGGGAAATTGCTGAGGCATATCCTGGACCAAGGGCCTTCCGCTCAGTATAACGTGGGTCTGTACGTTTGTTCAGGGGCCCCTCCCCAACCCAGGCAGTGCTGGGCGCAGTTTCCTGTCTCAGGGTGACCGCCGCCAGTATTTCTGTTGAGGAGAGCAACCTTTAGACTGAACACTAGGAAAAAGTTAAGAGCAAAAGCAGTTTTGACAGTGGAACAAATTTCTCAGGGAGGGTGATTGATCACTGCAGCTACTCTGTCTTGAGCAGGGTAGATAAGACATTAGTTGGAATGTCAGACATGGGTGGTAATATAGAGGGTCATCCTGACCCCACTATCTATAATTAAGTCTCTCATCAGTACTTTAAATTGTCTTTGCCTTTCACTGTAATCAACAAGCAAAACAAGCAGAGAATGAAACAACCGAATCCTCTGTAATACAGGATAATCGGGAAAAGATAAATGAACAGGTCTTCTAACATGACAATGTTGGCTGCCTTCTCTACGGCACTCGGAGAGAAGACAAATGTTCTTTGCAGCACAAAGTGTGACTGAATGCCTTTAAGGGGTGGAAAGTGCTAAATGACCTTTCATCGCTTTAATCACTTGACTGGTTGGGGAAATTTTTAATGAAGGTCATAAGACTGGGAAAATATCATTGGAGACAATGTAAGCAGCACATCCTTGACTGTTGCATGCTCTTCTGACCAGGGAACTTTCTGAACATGCACTTTGTGGATGGTGCTTTTTTTTTTTTTCTTTTAAGGATCAACTTTGTTTGCACTGTTCTGCAGTACAGTAACAGCAACAGCATTTGAGTTAGATGACAAAGGATGGAGTTTTCTTAATCTTGGTTTAAGAGAATGAGACAATTTTTAAATCCATGTTATGTAGCTCTAACTATAATTGTCAAAATGCTGTGTCCTACATTTAAAAAGTCACTGGCCTATGTATTAGTGCTCATAAAGGCTGGACATGCTCTCCACAAGAAACATATTGAATATAAGTGTTTTAAACTGTGATCAAGTTAGATGACAATAGGAGATGCACCTGAGATCTAATATTGCAGAGCAACTGTATTAGACATAATCTGTTTGGGAACTTTGGAAAACATGATGGATTCTCACCAGCCTCTCCAGATCTCATCTTGCCTCTTTCATTTCTGTTCAACGCTCTGATGCCAAGTCATCCACTTTACCCCTCACTTTGATCACGTTCAGCCCCTCCACTAGCTCCCTCTCTCCTTTTGCCTCCAGCCCAAACTCCAGCATAAACAGACAGACAGCAGCTCATGATTTCCCACGGATGCCTCCGGGGTTTACCAGCCTGTGTGACGGGTGCCTGTCAGATGTGCAATATGGAGCAGGCTGGGGGTGCTCCGGGGCAACCCAGCATGGTGTGCTCCACGAGATCCAGGTGCACACCATGTCGAGCAGTTCGGTCAAACCTGGGTCAATGGGCAAATGTGGTGCTGTTGCCCATCTGTTGGGGGGACCCATGGAGCACCTCTGCGCCTGTCCATCTGTTGCCGCTTTCAAGACAATAAGAGTCATGGACAGCTGCCTAGAGTGTCGTTATAGTGCCCGCTCTATGGTGGGCAAGGGAGGGCGCTGCATGTGTGAACCACAGCCAGGGGATACCACTGGTCCATATGATGTAGCCCCAGGTGGAGCTGGTAAATGGCGGCCTCCGGCCCATGGAGCAGCTCCATGCTCTGGCAGGCTTCCTGTCTGTCTGAAAACACCCTTGTCTTTCAAGGCTCTTCATGGCCATGCACCCCCTTATCTTTCCGCACTTGTCTCCCACCCATTCCCACCTGGGAACTTTGCCCCTCCTCTGCCATGACCTTCAGCTGCCCACAAATTTCCTGTTGCTCTAAAATGTTTTCTCCCATGCTGCCTCCTATGGAACTCCCTCCTTCCTACCCTTCAAATCCCTCTGGAAAAACCTACCTCTTTTGTCAGTCAGGCTTTCCCTAGCTCCTCATTGACACAGACTAGTCACTGATGCTTCCTTTCATTCAGGGTCCCCTTCTATGTAACTATGTTAAGCACGTGCACCCGCGACTTCTGGACTTCATTACTGTATCCCTGTCTCCCCCTTTGTTCTCTTCTTCCTTGTCTTTTCTAGAGCATAAGCCTGCCAGGGCAGAGACCTGTCTCTGATTGTGCAGTTTCAGGTACATTGCTGGTGCCATATAAATAATATTAATTATAATAAATGTATTTATTTAATTAGATTTTTTATTCCACCCTATCCCTTAGGCTCAGAGTGGCTTACAGTTCTTTAATTTACATTAGCAACTAATTAACTCAACTCTTAATCCTCACAACAACCCTGTGTAGTAGGTTAGGCTGAGAGATCTGTGACTGGCCTAGTGAGTTCATCACTAAAGTGAGACGTGAACTGGGGGCCTCCCCCTACCTCCAAGTCCACGTACTGCACTCTTTTGTGAGTAATTTTGTCATATTGGCGACTGGAATGGATTTCTCAATGATTTCCTGCTACTAATGCGATTTCTCAATTCTTACAATACTGCCCTGAGTTACAACTTTCTGCTCACCATTTACTGTGTACCACGCACTGTTCATTTACTGCTTACTGCATTACCGATGGTACTGTCTTACTTCCAGGTTACAATCACCATGTGACTATCCCACCCCTTAACCCCCCTCCCCCAGTGTTTCTTAACTTCCACTCCAGTGCCTCCAATCAGAATTGTTGTTCTATTTTGTTCCTTTTGCTTTGACCAATCTGCAGCTGGATTGTAGTTACAGTACAGGAATCTGCGTACCAGCCAATGAGTGACAAGGAAGGACAAGGGAAAATGATGTGCAAGGAATGCGGTATTGTATTGGTATTACTTCTTGGGCTTTGAAATGGATGGCAAAACGGTAAACCCTAATGGCAAAACGGGATCCTGGTAAACAACAGGCTGGTAAATTGAGAATTGAGCTGTCCCACTACCCACATGGTCTGGGTAGGATGGGGAGCTAAACAAACATGCAGGTGGCTGCCTCCCCCCTCCCCCGTGCCCTGCTCTCCCGCCATGATGGACAGCTATGGTGCTCGACCATGGCCGGTCCTGCCCTGAAGGTGGGTATGGTGGTGCTGAACACACAGACTAGCCTGCGTGGGCGGCCCTTAGCCTGGGCATCTCTGAGGACACAGCATGGGCTAGCCACCTACTCAGCACAGGACAGTCCCAGGCTAACATCTGGCGGTGCATAAACGGATGTGCCGGTGGGTCCTGGGCCACCGCCATGTCTGTTTACCCTATGATAGCAATGTCAAATGGACCTCAGATGAGAATCAGTGCCAGAGTCTATTTGTCTAGGCAATACTCATTACCCTCAATTAGAGGAGAGCAAAGCACCCATTCTTGGGTGCTTTTGCAAACAAATCTTAACTTCATAAGGGGCTAATTTGATGATTCCTCCCCCCCCCCCAACAGCCACAGTAAGAGTTACTCTGTAGAGCAGAGGTTCCCAAATTGTGAGTCAGGACTGTACATGAGGTCAGACTGTCTGTCTGCAGCTGGGGTCACGATCCCCAACTGCTATTGGAAAGACTACACACCTTTGTTGCTGTTTCTGGTCATGGGATTATATTTCATTCTCAATATGGGATCATGCAGGAGAAGAGTTTGCCACGCCCTGCTTCACAGACGTTAAACAGAAACGAGACAAGTTTATGAGCAGAGTGTACATCTGATGATCTGTGCCCGAGGACGAAAGAAACGGAGTTGCGCTTTCATTAAAAAATAAAGATAAAGCTCTGTCACCTTGTTTGAATAAAGAGACAGATGAAACATTTGCATCTTTGGTAATTTGGAGGCAGCAGGGTAGCCTTGTTTGTCAGTACTCCAACTTCAGACACTGCTATTTCATTTGAGTTCAGAAAAACTCTGTTCCAGAAAGGCAAAGAAAGCGAAAACAGACTTTATTTATGATTTCTCTACATTTTCAGCAGGGTGCCAGTGGCTTGTTACTCAGATGCTTCACATTATTATGTTATATGATGCAGTGCAATGAAGTGATAGGGCTTGAAAGATGGAAATGCATCTCTGTGGGACAGTCTCTCACAGAAGTGTTCGTCTTTCCGTTTACGTCGGTGGCTTTCCGAGCCAGACCAGAGCAGCAGAAAGCCCAAACATCTGCAATGCCTGCTCTAACTTTTTACAAATTAAATGTAAGCATAAACAGTGGGAGGCTTGTTTCTAAGATGAAATATATGAGCTTTCTGATGGTGCCATTAATATTCTGTGTTTCTCAGCACATTCTGACTAGTGTTGTCTGACACTGGGGAACTTTTGCATCACAGGGGTTCATGCAAACATTCCTTTCAGTTTCTGTCTCATGTGGAATGTTCCCCTCTATTCCCTGAGCTTTGCTATCAGTCATGGGTTCAAATGAATCCACACTCAAAGTAGAATGCAATCAGAAATGCTGTGTTCCATCTGAAGGCAAGCAAACCCATGCATTTTACATGCTTTCAGTCACTGGAAAAACTCCAGTCTAAACTGATAAGGGATGACAATTCAAATCCCCCTCCCCATTTAAAATAACCTCAACAATTTAAGGAAAGAAACTTTAAAAAACAAAATCAATCATACACTTATAACAGTCTCTCACACAATCCAGACGTGACTGCCTGACCTTCGGATTTCCTCTGCAAAGCATCAACTTTTGAGGCAAACCAATGGCAGCTTTTTAAAGTTTAGTCATTGGAGAAGGACATCACACATCTAGTAGTTAAATTGCTGTTGAATTTAACTTGTTGCCAGAGGATGCGGTCAAGACCAGTAGTATAGCTGGGTCTAATTAGAAATTGGATAAGTTCTTGGAGGATAGGTCCATTAATGGCTGTTAGCCAAGCTGGGTGGTGGACGTAACCTCTGTCTTTGGGAGCTGGGAGTGAACAGTGAGGATTGAATCACCCCATCAGGACCTGTTGGGTACTTCTCTGATGTGACCGAGGCTGCCCATTGTCAGAGACAGGATGCTGGGATCGATAGGCTGTTGGTCTGACCCAGTATGACACTTCTTATGTGGCTCATGCATAGCATTACCAGTATAGCTGGGTACTGGGTAGCTAAATTCTGGAGCAGCTTCTCTATTCCTTACTATGCCTTTGTGTCAGTTCTCTGCTAGCTTCTTTAAAAAATGAGGGCGGTTGGAAGGGAAAATGGTTGAGGTACATAGGCTACCCAGTCAGGAGATGTGAGATTTAAACTCTCAGTGCCCTGTGCTCCATGCTGGTGAACATTATCCAAGGCTACAGAAAATCTCTGGCTAGAGTCTCCCCTCTCCCCGATCCTTCTTGCTTGGCACGACTTAATGGAAACAGTGCTGAAATTAAGGAGGGAACTCTTCCTTCTCAAAGACACACCCACTCCATCTTATCCTGTTTTTTCACCCATGCTTTCAACACAAAATCTTAAAACTAGTAGAAGTTAACTCAAGAACAAGTCCAGGTCAACTAACAAATGTCACAAACCTAGAAAATCTAGTTTATTCCAAGTATGTAACACGGGGTGTTTTTAGACGAGACACAACCACGCAGTCCACCCATGAACCATGCATCCTAACTCCCATCTGAAGGTGGGGGGGGGGGGGGAGGGATGCATGCTCCCGTGACCCACGCAGCACCTACTCATGGCCACTCATGGGGCATCAGAAAAAAAGCCTTGTGGGGGGCAAGGCAAAACAGCGTGTGGGGAGAGGCATCCATGCTTCCCCCAGCCATGTGAACCAGCTGGGGCACCCGTCCGTGCCAATGGACAGGTCACCAGTCCCATCCCCATCGCTGCTGGGAGGTCTCTGGGGAGCTCTTAAAGCATGCGCACAAAATACAACATCATGGTTACTCAAAGCACAACAAGCCCCCCTCACGATACACAAAAGAAGAGCCAATGCTATGGAGGACAGCTGCTTGTAAAGCAGCTTCCTGCCCACCCCTCTCCCCCCGTATGCACCTCCATTGTAGCCCGGGATTGCCAGCAGCTGCAGAGGCTGCACCATCTCCTGGGTAGGAAGGGGTTACTGACAGATGCAGCTTCCTGTTTCTTTGGTGTCAGCGGCTGTGTATCATGGCAGAGGGCGGGCAGTTGGGTGGAGCTTGGGGTGAGGAGTGTTGCTGGGTGGAGATGAATGGGAAACTAACCCCCGCATGAATTGTGTTTGCCAGTCCATGGTGGCGGGAGTACATGGGGGCTGCTTGAGTGGATGCAATGGCCACTCATGTCCATTAGAATCTCTTCCACTTGAGTTGGCTGTTTCACTCAGCAGGCATGGACCCTTTCCCCCTCCAGCAGTGCTCATAAAAAACCCCTCACTAGCTCAGAACTAAGGTGCGTGCCCTGTCTGATGCAGGCTAGGTGGATGGTATCTACCCTGTGTTTCATAGGGATGGGCGAACAGATCGCGGTTTGGGTTCGGCCGTTCGGTTCGGCTGCATTTGTTTCGTCCGTTTGGTTCGTCCGTTCGGTTCGGCTGCGTTCGGTTCGTCCGTTCGGCTAGTTCGCCGAGTTCGGGTTCGGCTGTTCTGTTCGGTCGTCCGAACAGGCCGTTCGGTTAGGCCGTTTGGCTGTTCGGTTCGGCCATTTGGGAAATGTTGTTATGGGTGTTTTTGTTTTTTATATGGTTTTTTATTGGGTTTTATATGGTTTTCTTGTTTGTTATTTGTTTTTTTTGTTTTTATATGTTTTGGTTTTTAAAAAAAAATCTAATATTATATCTATCTATCTACAGTAAATCTAACTGCTATTAACTATTCTAAATGCTATGAACTAAATGGATTATCTAATAAGTACACAGGCCTACTCCTACAAACACTAAAACTAAATCACTAACGCTATCTCTATCACTAAGCTA
>QEPC01006715.1:456198-471018 GCA_003113815.1 Sphenodon punctatus | reverse complement strand
AGAAGAGGAGTCTGTAGTGAAATACATACATTACATACTCAATGAGTCTGTACAGTGCAATGCATAACACAAGGTTTCGGTTTAAGTTTCATTTCAGTACAAAACTGAAATGAAACTTAAAGCAATCTAAAAATCCTACTCAGCGCCTGCTGTTCAGGAACAGTGACTAGCTCAGAAGGTGTTGGGAAGCGGGGAGGCAGATAATTAGTTTCATTTCTTGCAAGTGTCTCCACCCCTGGTGCCTGGAAGTCTGCTCCTCAGTGACTGACACCTCCCTGTAATGTTTGACCTTCCACTGAACCTTTTTTTGCCACCCGAACTCACCCGAACGCAATCTGAACCGACCGAACTGTTCGGCCATTTTGCCGTTCGGTGTTCAGTTTGTTCGGTATGTTCGCGTTCGGGTGAGTTTGTCATCCGAACAGGCCGAGTTCGGGCCGAACTCCGAACTTCCGAACCGCGTTCGCCAATCCCTAGTGTTTCAGCGGTTGTACATAGCATCGAGTCAAACGCGGGTGCTGTGATACCATGATGATGGGCACCAATATAAGAACCTAACTAGCTAGATAAAATACATGTTGAAAACCAATCATTCCTTTAAATGGCTGCTAACTCAGTTAAAAGCTGTAGCTTGGCCAAGACTTGGCTACACATTTTCCAGATTGTGTTAAACACCTCTCTGATATTTGTTGGAAACAATGGGCATTTTTAGACACACATTAAAGTTCCGGATGTTTCAGTCTTCTGGGTTTACAAGTCCACAAGTAAGTTCCGAATTCATTTTTCGCGCACACACTGCCCTGAAGCAGCCTAAAGTAGCCGCATCTGTAAACGTGAGAGGCTGTCATTGAAACCAAGGGACCACAGCTGCCTGGAGCAAAGCAGTTTACCAGGAGAACCTTTTACACACAAAAGTTCTGGAAGAAGTTTCACGTGGAAGTTCAAATATCTGGATGTTTAAGATCTGGATGAGTGATTTAGACACACAGAAATTTCTGGATGTTACAGCAAACATCCAGGAGAAGTGTGTGTCTAAAAACACCTATTGTTTTCTTCAGTGTCCGCAGTCCCAAACCCCCTGTGCGTGGGATCCGTGTGGGATCTGCGTGTGTCCTGCGTGGCACAATGTTCCTGCAATGGACTTGCTCACAGCTTGCACGGGGCATGGAATTAGCTGCACGGAACGTAGGCACCGGTGACTTTTGTGTCCAGGAATCTGACATGAAAAGTCTAATCCGAAATCTACAGTAGGATGAGAGGAGTATTCACACTGCACTGTCACTTCCTTAGACATTGTTTGCAGTAGGACATAATTTTTGCCCTTCACTGTGACTTACAAGAGAAATTGACAAACCCAAGAAGAGTCTGAAAGCATGAACTATGGTGTGTTTTGCAACTTGAAATCCCACTGTGAGTGGAAATTCAAGAAGAGAAGGCCAGCTACATGGATAAATATAAACGATGAGGCGATTACAAGAGATCACTGAAACAGCAGGTACCCTCTACTCTGCAAATATTCGTAGCTGGCATATTAAGTGATCTGCATAAAAATGAGATGACGTTTCTCTTGGTTTTTTTTTTCTCCTTCCCTCAACATTTCCTGAACACCTAATGAATGGCCTCCAAGGGCATTTAAGTGTTCTCACATAACTGCCACTGTGCAGCTCAATATTTCCATTCAAATGAACAAAAAGTTCTGCAAAAAATGCCATACAGGCAAATCAAACTTTCCGGAGTTACGAGCCAGTGGTGTGACTGTTGTGTGCACGCATGACGAGTTTTCATATATCTCCACCTGTGCTGACCTGCTGCAAGCATTGGCAAACAATGAAAATAAAATTCATCAGTAGTCTTCTATCATATGGTTTGTACATTGCTTGATTCACAGAATGCATAAGGCTAACCTGAAAGATCTTGTCAAAATCTTATATAAAAAATAAAATCTCTTTTTTTCTTTATGAAGCAGCGTCAATTTTGCTTCGAGCAGAAAAACGTTACATTCTCCTTTTCTTAGAAGGCTCACAAAATGGTTGAAATTCATCCTTGGGCTGAGGGCTGGCACAAGGTCTGTATATCTATTGATCCTAATTTCTCAAACAGAGCTCAAATGGGATGCAAGTGGCACATAGACTTTACGGTGGCTTGATGCATGGGGTGAATTTCAATTGCCTAGAAATATCTCAACCTCAGACACCCAGATTTCAGTCTATGTCACCCTGCCTAAATTTGACCTTGAAATTAAAGGGTTTCTCCTTTACAAAAGCCTGAGCATTGCTGCATTATATTGTACTGGTTATCTCTTTGCAACGTATTTCTTAAAAATTCCCTCATCAGCATATTCCAGATGCCAGTATCAGGTGGCATTTGATACAATTTATAGCACAGCGACGAGTGAGGTTCCCAGAGAGAAGAAATTGCGTTTTTAGGTGTGACTAGTTCTGCGCAGGAATTTGGGGACTGGGTGGGACAGAGAGCGCAAGATGACTTCTTCCCTATACACCTTGTTCTTCAACACTAGCACCCACACAGTGCCCGTCCTTAAGGATAATGACATCTCATGTGTAGTATGGACATTTGGGTAAGGCCACGCCCCCATTTCCACTCTGATAAGCAGAGCAGAACCAACACAAGGAGGAGGGTATGCCTTTAAAATAGGTAGCAAGTGGCAGGTTGCTGGCAGCCCTGGCAGCTCTGTGGCTTCAGGGCTGGCCTTACGATTGGTTGGGGCTATGGGCAGGGAGGGGCATTGGGCAGGTTGCCAGGGAAGGGAGTGATTGGTGGATTCCACATGGAGTGCCTGCCCTAAGAGCATTAGGCGACATTGTAGCATGGCTCCAGGATCCCCATCGCTGCTACTGCTCTGGCTGAACCCTGGCAGACTTGCCACCTCTACTGCTTCAAAGGGACCCTTTCAAGGCAGCATGTAGCAGCAACTCCCTGCTACAGCTGCCAGTGGCTGGGGAGGAGGGGTTCCTGTTCAGAGGCATTTGTCCTCTGAAAATGTGGGGTCATGGTTGTAGTTCTTCATCACCCCTGTGAAGGTGGGCCCTATATGTCTGAGTCAGGTTTATTGACTCCCAAAGATGATGCTGTCTGTAGTTAGTTACCTCCGCAATCCAATTACCTTTGGCCCTTATAGACACATTTTAACTTTCAGCAAAGAAGGGGAACCTAACTTTTGTCAAACATAAACTTGGAATGGGAGCACAGCGTTGCATCCACCCTTTGTCTCCCCTCCCCTTGTCTCTCTTGGATTGTAAGCCTGCTGGGGCAGGGTCTGTGTCTCTTTCTTACAATTGTAAAGTGCCAGGTACATTGCTGGTGCTATACAAATTATTATTATTATTAACAAGCATTTATATAGCGCCAGCAGTGTACCTGGCACTTTACAAAGTGACAAAATAGACACGGTCCCTGCCCCTAGGGCTTTCAATCTGAGAGACAGGAGCTGGGGAGAGACATAGGAAGGGGAACAGAGGGAGAGACAAGGGGTCTAACATTCATGAAGATGCGAGGTCTCAGATGCACGTACTTGGCTTGGTTACGCTGAGAATATCAGGCAGGTCCATGTGGCAAGGATAAGGGTACACAGACCATAGGTATAGGATATATGGATCAGCAGGATAAAGGGTCAGACAGAGCAGAGTGAAAGAGGTGAGTTTTAAGGAGAGATTTGAAGGTATGAAGGGAGGGGGCAAGGATGTGGACAGGGAGGGAGTTCCAGGCATGGGGGGCAGCAAGTGAGAAGGGACGAAGGCGCTTAGGGGAGCAGGGAAGGCGTGGAAGGGTGAGAGAAGGGACAGAGGAGGAGCGAAGTGCACGGGCTGGAGTATGGAGGGCGATAAGTGCAGAGAGGTAGGGGGGAGCAAGGTTGTGAAGAGCTTTATAGGTGAAGACTAGGAGCTTGTGCAGGATTCGTTCAGGAAGGGGAAGCCAGTGAAGCGAAGAGAGGAGGGGCTGCACATGGTCGAAGCGACTGGCGAGGTAGATGACCCTGGCAGCAGAGTTTTGGACAGAGATGAGGGGAGAAAGGTGAGACCGGGGAAGGCCAGTGAGAAGGAGGTTACAGTAATCGAGGCGAGAGATGACCAGAGCATGAACAAGAGTTTTGGCAGACGAGACAGAGAGAAAACGGCGAATCTTAGCAATGTTATGGAGGGAGAAGCGACAGGATTTAGCAACAGAGTCAATGTAGGGTTTAAAAGAAAGGGGTGAGTCAAAGAGGACTTACAAATGCTTAATAATACTAAATAATTTGTAGAGTCAGTCTTGTGATTCTCTACTGAGAAATGACAGTATGTTTGCACCTTTGTCCGACTAGGACCTTAGTTAACTTTACATTGCATATTTGGCTTTGCGAGGTTCTCAGTGTGTTCTGTTTACTGTTTTCTCACAGAAGCTGTGGCTGGAAGCCGTGGGAAAACACATCCTGCCCCGCTGCTTTGCCTGTTGAATTATTTCCCAACCATTCTTTTCACCATATGGCTGGTTCCTAAGCCCAGGGGCTACAGTAGTCCTCAAGAGCGGCTGGCCTATTTTTTAGCATTATCTATTACAGAGGCTCTGGCACAGAAATAAATGGATAGTGTCCTGATAACAAACATGTCTTTCGCCATTTCAGACAAAGGCTGGGCAAGTAAAATGGTATTACTGTGGTCTCTGATCCTGCAGAACAGCTAAAGGCTAGCTTAGCAACAAACAGATAACATAGGCTGTTTTTAAATGGACTTGGCTGAGGGATGAGTCCGTGGGGAATGAGTGGAGTAACCATGCACCGACCACCCATTGCGAGTGAGTGGAGAGGGATTAAAACGGATGCTGGCCACGTAGGTCACATGAGATTCACGTGAGGTTCACGACCCCCACGAACCTGGCCCCCACCCATTCGGCCTTCCACCTAGTGAACACAATCACCGTTCAAATGAACAGCCATCACACCGATTGGAGGAAAGCCAAGCCCCACAGCATGATGTGGCAACATGGCCAACTGAGAGTAAACAAAGTCACAGCTGCTATCACTGTGCATACCCAAACTCCTTGTGGGTGGGGGGAGGAGGGACAGGCACACACAGGCAAGCCACCAGAGACAGGGTACAGGGAGAGAGCACCTACAAAGCCACGGGGCAAGGGAAAACCAACACAGGCAGCAGATGAATGCAAGGTGCACATTTATTGCAACAGGGTGTACAATGTGAAGGTAGATGAAACATCCAATCAAGATACCCCACCAGGCAGGGAGTCCAGTCCCAAACACACAACAGAGTCCAGGACAAACACAGGCAGTTCACAGGGGAGCTCCCCCATTCCAAGGGAGATCACAGATTAAGGGGTGGGGGAAATTATTCCCGTGCCACAAACAGCCATAGTCACACACACACACAAAGCAATAGGGCAGACAGATGGGGGAAAACATCTCAAAGTGGGGTTACAAAGCTGGCTCAAGGTTGCAGAGGAGCCCGCACAGGAAACCCCACATATTCTGCCCATGCAAACATACTGCGGTGATACCCCCAGGCATGCATGTGCCCATTCACCATGTAGTGAGGGAGAAAGGGGTCTCCAGTGGCCAAAGCGCCTTGACATTGCACGGTTCTGAACATCCACTAGAACAGTCATCTCTGCTGCATCAGGCACCCCCATCAAGTAGGGATGCCCAGCCGGGGGCGTGAGCAAGTCCAGCCCACAAAGCCGATCCTTGCACTTCCCAAGGCCCGTCCCGTAACCACGGCCATGCATCAGGATGTTGGCAAAGCAGGTCAGCAGAGATGGACCACCACCAAGGAGCTCAAGTTAAATTCCAGCAGTCTGGCAATGGTCTGAACAGACACACTTTCACTGGCTTCCCACAGCAGTTACCACTCCAGGTGGAGGAACATTCACAGCGAGCTCGAGCAGACAGAACCCAACATGCTCGCTCTCCACTGGCAATTAAAGCTCCTGAAAGGGGATCCTAGCAGCCACATGCTATGCAAAAGCAAGTTACAGCTGTCACAAGAGGACTGTGGATTCCACAACAGCATCTGGACATTATCCCTCAGCCACAGGCCTCCAAGTAACATACTGCCACAGATGGGCCACACCTCTCCACCACCCTGACCACATAAATGGCACCCTGATGCGTATAGTAGCCGACATCTCCCAGGCACAATGGACCAAAAAGAATCCACAGTAGAAATGTGAGGGCCGAATCTTAAGCCAGATGTATTACCTGGCCCAAGGACAGCACAAGCACCCACACATGAATATGGGGCGTTTGCTCCCACATTCTTATCCAACAGACATGACCATGGCCGCATGGTGGAAGAGGGGTCTGCACATGGAAGGGAGGCCTTGGTTGGCATGACCTTTTTCTGCTTTCATGTATAAGTCCTTTTTAAATGGGTCATGACTTTGCTCCTGGGAGACTTCAATATCCACGCCGATGCCAATCTTGGGGGAGTGGAGCGTGAGTTCATGGACATGGATGTCATGACAACCATGGGACTGTCTCAGAGGGTTAGGGGCCTGACGCATGAGGGGGGACATACCCTTGACCTGATGTTCTGCATGGGCCTTGAGGCGGGGGATCCGGTGGTGGGGCATGTAATAACATTACCCCTGTCATAGATGGATCATTACCTCCTCTGGACTGGTCTCCTGGCGCATGTCTGCCCCTGGAAAGGTGTAGGACTAGTTCGATGGGCCTGCCCCTAGAGACTTATGGAACCAGAAAGGTTCCGGAATGTTCTAGGGGAATTGCCTCCCAATCTGGATGATCATTCGCTCGATGACCTCATTCCTTTCTGGAACAACTTGCTGACTGAAGCCATTGACCAAATGGCTCCCAGGCGTCAGCTCCTGGAATGCCAATGGCGGGGGTCACCGTGGTTTATGGAGGACCTGCGCCGGATGAAGCAGGATGGGTGGCGGTTGGAGTGGCGGTGGCTCTGGACTCGTACTGAAGCTGACGGATTACAGCATAAAGCCAGTTTAAGAGCATATGCTGTTGTGGTGCAGGCAGCAAAGAAAGAGTTCTTTGCTGCCCTCGTTGCATCTGCAAAGTCACGTCCAGCAGAGCTTCTCTGGGTGGTGCAGAGGCTGTTCAGTCCGGCCTCTCTCCGTCTGGAACTGGAATCGTCCAGTGTCCACTGTAACATGTTTGCTGACTCTTTTGCAGATAAAAATCGCTCAGATTCATCACGACTTCGATGCTGCACTTAGAACAGTGAGTGAACCAGAGGTAGGGGAAGTCCCGCCGTGTCTGTTTTTGTAGGATCAGTTTCGGTGGGTGTTGCGCCGATGCGGCGGAGGTCCTTGGGGCAGTGTGGTCCACCTGTTGTGAATTAGATGCATGCCCGTCCTGGGTGGTGAAGGCCAGCCGAGAGATGTTAGGACCATTGCTGGCGAGGGTGATCAATGCCTCCCTCAGGGAGGGCAGAGTGCCGAGCTGCCTCAAAGAGGCAGTGGTGTGGCCTCTGCTCAAGAAACCATCTTTGGACATTGACTCCCTTGCCAGCTATTGGCCAGTCTCTAACCTTCTCTTTTTAGGGAAGGTTATTGAATGGGTGGTGGCCTGGAAGCTACGGGGGCATCTGAACCGGGTCAGTTTTCTTGATCCCTTGCAGTCTGGTTTTTGCCCTAGGTTTGGCACGGAGACTGCACTTGTGGCCTTGGTCAATGACCTACGCCATGAATTGGATCAGCGCAGATCATCTATTCTAATTCTATTGGATCGGTCGGCGGCATTTGATATTGTTGATCACAAGATGCTGGTGACAAGGCTGCAGGACTAAGCTGGGGTGAGTGGAACTGTTCTTGAATGGTGCTGCTCGTTCCTGGCTGGGAGAACTCAACGGGTGGTTCTCGGGGAATGTACGTCATCTCCCCAGGACCTCACGTGTGGAGTCCCGCAGAGTTCTATTCTGTCCCCTCTCCTGTTCAACATGTATATGCAGTCTCTGGTGAGGTCATGAGAGGGTTCGGTGTGTGATGTCATCAGTACGCCGATGATACACAACTTTACCTCTCACTTTCTGGAGACTCAGGCCCAGCAGTCTTGGTGCTTGGCAGCTGTGGGGGACTGGATGTGGGTGAGCTGTCTGAGGCTGAATCCCAACAAGATGGAGGTGATGTTGGTGGGCAGGGCTGAGGGGGTGGTGGCTCGCATCATTTGTGGGGTCTTCCTGCCTTTGGCCACTCAGATTCATAGTCTGGGGGTGTTCCATGACCCATGGCTCCACCTGGATTGTCAGGTGGAGGCTGTGGCGAGGGGAGCATTTCGCCAATTACATCTGGTGTGACGGCTGCGGCCGTATGTCTCAGACTTGAATCTAGCCACCATCATCCATGCTTTCATTATCTCTTGATTAGACTACTGTAATGCACTCTGTGTGGGGCTACCTTTGAAGATGGTCTAGAGGCTGCAGCTGGTGCAGAATGTGGCGACCCGCCTTCTAACGGGGACGGGCCGCCGTGAGCACATTACACCTATGCTCCGCTCTCTGCACTGGCTGCCTATTGTCTTCTGGACCCAATTCAAAGTGTTGGTGATGACCGATAAAGCCCTAAATTGCTTGGGTCCTGCTTATCTGGGCAACTGCAAGCTGTGTCTGTTGCTGTGAGGATTGGGGTTGGTGTGATAGGAGGAGTTTACTGCCACTCTGCTTTTCCCTCCCCCTCTCCAGGTATTATTATCTCTCAATTAGACTACTGCAACGCGCTCTATGTGGGGCTACCTTTGGTGATGGCTTGGAAGCTGCAGCTGGTGCAGAATGCGGCAGCCCAGCTCCTGGTGGGACTGGGCCGCCGGGAGCATATTACACCGGTGCTCCAATGATCTACGCCATGAATTGGATCAGGGCAGATCATCTATTCTAATTCTATTGGATCTGTCAGCGGCATTTGATACCATTGATCACAAGATGCTGGCTGCCAGCACTGGCACTGAGACATAATCTGCACTGGCTGCCAATAGTCTTCTGGGTCCGTGTAAAGCCCTACACGGTCTGGGCCCTGTTTACATGTGGGATCGCCTCACTCCCCAGGTTCTGGATCGGCTCCTGTGATTGGCTGGGGGTGTACTGTTGGAGGTCCCCCGGGTGTCTCAGCGGGCCACACAGAGCAGGGCGTACTCAGTCGCTGCACCGCGCCTGTGGAACACCCTCCCGGTGGGGGCACGATTGGCCCTGGACCTTCCGGCCTTCTGGAAGAACTGTAAAACATGGCTGTTCCGTCAGGCATTTGGCGAGGGGTAGGGTGGAGTGGGTAGTTTTGGGGTGTGTGTGTGAGTGGTAGGGTTGGGGGAAGGAAGGTGTGTTTTTATGATTAATGCTTTAAATTGTTCAAGTGTTTTGTTATTTTTATGGTTTTTTAAGTTGCTCTAAGCCACTGAGGTGGGGAGAGCGGAATAAAAATCGGTCAAATAAATGAATAATCTACGAGACCACCTCAGGCCCTGGGTCATTTCGCGGCCCCTGTAGTCTGCCGAGGGCGCCCGACTCTAGGTCCCCCGGGTATCCTGGGTGGCGACGGCAGAGAGGGCATTCTTAGTGGCCATGCCTAGACTGTAAAACTCCCTCCCAATGGAGGCCTGCCTATCCCCAGACCTCCCCTCTTTCCGAAGACATTGTAAGACCTGGTTGTTCTGCTGGGTCTTCGGAGAGGGGGTGGGGAGGGGAAGGATTTGGGGGAGGGTTTTTTTCTTGCCTTTGAGTATTTTTGCTTTGAAGTATTTTTAGTATTTTTAATATTTTTAGTATTTTAAATGTATTTTATATTATACTGTTTATATTATGTGTTGTGTTTGCCACCCCAAGCTGCCGATGTGCGGGATGTAAATGGTTGTTATAAATAAATTAATTAAACAAAATTAATGACTGGGGAGGGCAAGTCTGTGGGCATGCCGCTTAGTGGGAGGGAAGTGAGTGCACGTGTGGGGAGGGGAGCGACCCCCCTGCATGCCCCCACATGGAGCAACCGGTTTTTGCCATTTGCTCTGTGCGGGGACAATGGGTGTAGGTGGGTGGGGATGCGTGTTACACAGGAGTGCGAATGCATGCCCCCCACCCACTGCCACTTTCAAATGAGACACACCCACGCATGTTTACTGTGTCGGCATGTGTGGTTGTATCTCATTTTAAAAGGGCCTCTGTCATGTGTGAGCGTGTGTGTGTTCCCATCACTGTTTACGTGACCCGATGGGCTAGCCAACTCCCTGGGCTGGTTCACCTCACCAGCTGGGCACAGGGGGAACCATATCAGGGGAGCACATGCAGACAGGAAGAGGCGTCCTTGCTCCTTCCTCCATTCAGGAAAAGACGAGCGGGAAGTTCAGCAGCCAGGAGTCGAGCAGAGGAGCAGCAGCCCAGCTGGGGGGTGATGGGTGCCGGGATTGTCATCCTGGTGTGTCTGGGGGAGTTCTGGGGCATCCTGGGATTTCCCAGTAATACCCACATTTTGGGGCACTGGGTACCTGATGGGGGGCTGGGTACCCCATTGGGTGCCCACTGATGGTGCCCCAAAATGTGGTTATTACCCATGGGTAGCTAATGTGCCACACCATGCAGCTCCCCCACTCAGTAAAAAGATTTTGGAGTCATTGTGGACAACACATTGAAATTCTCAACTCAGCCTGTTGCAGCAAGCAGTATGTTAGAAATTATTCGGAAAGGGATAGAGAATAAAACTGTCATAATGCCTCTGTATAAATCTATGATGCAACTGCACCTTGAATATTGTGTGCGGTTCTGGTTGCCCAGAGAAGGGGCAACAAAAATGATAAAGGGTATGGAACAGCTCCCGTACGAAGAGAGGCTTGATAGGTTAGGACTCTTCTGCTTGGAGAAGAGACAACTGAGAGGAGAATTGATTATAAGTTTATAAGATAATGAGTGGTGTGGAACGAGTAAATAGGGAATGGTTATTTACCCACTCAAATAGTACTAGAACTAGGGACGCTCCATGAATCTAACTGGTGGTAGATTTAAAACAAATAAGAGATTTTTTTTTCATTCAGTGCAAAATTAACCTGTGGAATTTGTTGCCAGATGGTCAAGGCCAGTAGTATAGCTGGGCTTAAAAAAGGATTGGAGAATTTCTTGGAGAGCAGAGCATTAACAGCTATTAGTCAAGTAGGTTTAGGGGATGTAACTTCTTACTGATGGGCGCTGGGAGTGGACAACAGGGTATGTATTGCCCACTGGGACCGGATTGGGTTCTTCTCCCAAGTGACCAAATTTGTCTGCTGTCAGAGACCAGATGCTGGGCTCGATGGGCCATTGGTCTAACCCAGTATGGCACGTCTTACGTTTTTGAATGCCAACTTAATTTGTCTATTGAATTATTTCTTTGGGCATCTATGCTGTAACTCTTTATGTAAATGACCAGCAAGGTTTCCTCTAAGTGACTGAAACAAGGAGAAGGCCCTTAAAGGCTCCCAGTCATATTCCAATTGTCAGTGAGAAAACAGGGTCTTGGCAGAAAATGAAGAAACATACAAAGACCAAATTAAAGTCCATAGACAACAAGAATTCAATGGATGAGAAAAGACCAGCAAAAACCAGTTCCTACCAACTCAATGGCTGTGACTAGTACTTAGATGGATAAGAAATTATTAATATCTAGTATTGTTATTAACCTGACGGTAGTCCAATAACTAACTAACCAGACACTGTGGAGGTTAACCACCAAATCAGAATAATGGATATTATCATTTACTACATTACCATTTCATTTATCACATTACTGTGTACCAGATTACCGCATAGCTAAATGAGGTCTGGAGGAAGGGAGGGAATAAAAAATTGTTTTTTAAATGGGCAAATGTTAATACAATAAACAGTACCAGATTGCCATTTACCACTTAGCATTTAAAGAATTGCCGTTTTCTGATTAAAGTGGATATCCGCCGGTTGCTGACTGGATACCATTCAGTATCTGACCAGATATTGGCAGATACTGTGGTATCGTTTGGATACCAGAGAGCAGCACATACTTGTATCAGCTCTAGCTTATTTACTCTGGCTTCATTTATTCTGGAGTAGTCCCACTGAAACCCAGAATAAGTGGTTGGTGTATGTAGCTCTATGTTGAAGTTGTTATTAGGAAAACTTGAGTAATCTAATTGAAATGCCTGCTGCATATTTGAAACTAACAGATGCTGTAATATATAATTAAAACACTTATCCCCAATCCTCTATTTTAATTTAACATTGGGGGGAAAAAAACAACAAAAAAACATTCCTTACACTTTCAAAAGAATCCACATTATATATACCAGTCAGAATCTAACAGAATGAATCCCATTATAAATGTACTCTCTAACGTTCTTTAGGCGAACCGCTTTTTATATAAGTTTTATAGAACGGTAAACAGATAAGTAGAGAATTGAAATGATTTATGCAATGGTGCACACCAAGTCAGGGTAAGAAGGGGGATGCTTAGAATGGCTAACAAGACAAACACATCCTAGGAGTAATAGTCATAGGACAATCCAAGCCAAAATAATAATTTTCACTCACACTTCCACCCCCAATGTGCTAATGTAAATTTGCTGTCCTGATAATCTAAGGATCTCAAAGGGGCTGGTCTAATGCTCACTCAAATTCCATGAAGGTTGTTGGAAAGACTCCTGTTGATTTAACAGGTTTTAGATCAAACCCTAATGGATACTCTGGCCTGAATGTGTTTCCTCCCATTTCTTCCTTTTCAGAGATCTAGGAACACTTTTTCAACAGTTTCTGGTTGCATCTTTTAGCTTTTCTTTAAAAAAAAGCCATTTTCAATTCTTCACAACATTTTGGAATGTATCCTGAAGGACGTTTCAGAAATAAACAACCCATAGATTTATACTGTCTACATTTGAATACAGGAGAGCCAACTCATTGTTTTACTATGAACCTTGGGCTTTATTTTTTCAAATAGCTCTCCTAATGACATTGGAACTGCTGGAGAAATAAGGGACAACTCAGTGCATACGTACGGCAATCTGGCCTTCAAAGAGTTGGTAGGAATTTGCATAGAGAAAGTGAGTGTTTGGGGCATTGGTAAATGACTTCCTGAATGGATTAGTTTGTGCGGGGAAGGTTGACTTCTGAGGGGGTAATAAATTTAGCTAATGTGATTGCAAATGCAGCTGTTTTGACTGAGACCCCAGAACTGAAGAGGTAAGAGTCTCAACAGCTTAAGCTAAGAAACCAGGCTCCGTAGCTGGACCATCACTTTGTCAATTAGCTGTATTATTTACAGGGTCCAGGGCAAAGATAAAATGTGGACCCCCTGGTGATCCCACCCCTGCAGAGCCCTAGAGGTGTTTGTATTTGGGGCCCTGTTGGGAGAAAGTGAGGGCTCTGCACCTTGCCCTAATGAAATTGGTAGTCAATGTGAGACTCCCAGAAGTGGAAAAAAAGAGTATGACCTGGAGTGGTTGCCCCTGGTCAGCCAGTCTTGGAATTGGGGGAGGGCACAGAGTGGGAGGTATGACTTACATCACCAGTGGGTTACACTTGATCATCTTTTTTATTTATAAAAATGAACCAATGTATTACTTTTAAAAATTAGTTACAAATATGAAAAACAATGCCATCTGACCTTGACCACACATCCCACCTAAACTGTCCAGGAGAGAGTTCAGTTTAAATTTAGACATAACCACCCCCCTCCATCCCAAACCTTCTGACTGTTTGTTAACATTCTGAACAAAGTCATCCATGAGGCCCCCACTTGGAGATTGTGGTATGAAATGGCTTTTGAAATGTCTCATGGCAGCTTCAATCGCTTTCTGACCTCTGCTGTTTTGTTTTGTGCAGAAAGTTCAGAAGGAAGGATCAAAGATATGACGTATTGCCAGCCTCCCAGATCTGTTATGTTGTGTTCTCCTTTGAAACAGCCGGATTGCAAAGTGCTTTGATGAAATGCGAACTCAATAGATAGCAGTTCTGGTGATATGGTCTAGTTTATTTACCAGTGAAACATCTCTTTAGTGTATGGCCTGAGCTTTTCTCCTTCCTTTTGAAGGAATGGAACTCTGAACTTTGAAGCAATTGGACTGAACAGTTGGCCCAGTAAAATATATCACCTCAACTAATGGCCTGGGACCCACTTATCTAAAAGGTCACCTTTCATACCATGCTCCACCGAAATCCCTGCAGTCAGCTGGGAGCACTCTTGAAGGTACCACCTACCAAGCTTGTTCATACGACAAGAGCCTGCAGAAAGGCGTTCTTGGTTGTTGCCCCAGTATCGCGGAACTCCCTTTCCCCAGAAGTCCATCAAGCCTGAGCATGTTTCCAGAAGCAATGTTAAAATCCTTCTTTGTGGCAAAGTGTTTAGGAGGTGGGGGTAGGGATTGGGTGGGGGTTTTTTGGAAGGTGAGGGGGGGGGCAGGTTAAGGGATTTTTCTGTTGTAAGGTGCCCTGAGCCTTAGGGGAAGGGCAAGGTATAAATTTAAGAACATAAGAAGTGCCATACTGGGCCAGACCAATGGTCCATAGGGATGGGCGAACGCGGTTTGGAAGTTTGGAGTTCAGCCCGAACTCGGTCTGTTCGGACGACTGAACCCGAATGCGAACATACCGAACAAACCAAACGGCAAAATGGCCGAACAGTTCGGATAGTGTTTGGGTGAGTTCGGGTGGCAAAAAAAGGTTCACTGGAAGGTCGAACATGACAGGGAGGTGTAGTCAGTCACTGAGGAGCAGACTTCCAGGCACCAGGGGTGGAGAGGCTTCCAAGAAACGAAACTAATTATCTGCCTCCCCCCTTCCCAACACCTTCTGAGCTAGTCACTGTTCCTGAACAGCAGGCGTTGAGTAGGATTTTTAGATTGCTTTAAGTTTCATTTCA
>QEPC01006715.1:384831-435109 GCA_003113815.1 Sphenodon punctatus | reverse complement strand
GGGGCGGGGGTTTTGGGGTCGGACAGGGTGTGAAGAGAGGGGGGCAAGAGAATCAAGGGTCGAAGAGAGAGAGGTGTTGAGAGCGGAGATGGGAGAGTCAGGGGAGGAGGAGGAGAAAACGGGGGGGGAAGAGGGGGGAAGGAGGCAAACTCAATGGGGTAAAAGCTTGCATATTGTGGAAGGGGCGCGGAGAGGGGGAGGAGTCAATTGCCATTGCTGGGGTCTCCAACCTCCCTGTCCCCCAAGCCCGTAGCTTGGGCTTCATCTTCGACTTGCACCTCACCTTCAAACCCTACATTAACTCCGTGGCCAAATCCTGCCACTTTTCCCTCCACAGCTGTTAGGAGCTGGGCCATGAGGCGGGTTGCACGAGCCCGTCATAGCCGAAGAGGCCAGAGGATGGGAGGGAAGGACTGCTCCCCTGCACAACAGCCCCAGGCACCCACGGTTCTCTGAGACCCGACATACCTGGGAGCGGCGGGGGTGTGCCCCCCCCATGAGATCGAGGAGAGGCTGGCCCTGTGCAGGTGGGGAATCTGGGAGCGGTCAGCAATGGGGAGGGGATGCGACGCCCCCAGACCAAGCAGCCAGCCCGATCCCCGTGCTGCTGACAGATGGAGGGGCGGGGGCAGCAGAGAGATGTACATAGGCCCCAGGGGGCAGGTCCAGGTCCCGGGGGCGTTGCGGCACCCCGCACGCCTGCAGGAGCATCAGGGGCGGGGCTAAGCAGTTAAAAGGCAAGGTTCAACACAAACCCTGTGCCGGCGATCAGCAGTGCTGTGAAGCTGGCCCCTTGGTGTTGTCGGATCGAGTCTCTAAGCGTATTGTGTGAACGAGTGGAGCGAGTGCTAGGCGGAGAGAGAGAAGAGTGATTGGTGTGTGCGTGTGTTAGTGTCTACGTGTGGGTGAGTACACTCCATTTCCTTGTTCTATCGTGGTACGGGTTTCCCCCTCCTTGTGCGCCCTAGAGTGTGAACCCCCTTCGGCAGTTCCCCCCTCCTTCCAGGGTGCTCATCCCCTTCCTCACCATCTTGAGCACTAAGGGTACTTTCCCCAAGCACGGTGTAAGTGGTGGGTGTGGGGGGGGGTGGGCAGGGACCTGGTCCCCCTGTGTGGGGAACGCACCTTCGGCCTGCTGCTCTCCGGTACCCCAATGATGACACGGCCTCGTCCCGACTGGGACATATAGGGCCAACTTACAACCTGAGGGGTCTTCTATTTTCCCTCCTGAAGAGTCCGTCTCCCCGCACCATAGGAGTCCCTGGTGTGTTTGGAATTGGTTTAGGGGTTAGGTTCGTGGGTTTTCCCTTCCCCCAATCCCATTCTCTGACAACAACATTGCTAAGGTCCACCCTTTTCTGACTGTCTCCTCTGTCAAAACTCTCATTCACGCCATAGTCATCTCACGCTGTGACTATTGTAACCTCCTCCTCGCTGGCCTTCCCCGCTCTCACCTTGCTTCCCTCATCTCTGTTCAAAACTCCGCTGCCAGGATCATCCACCTAGCCCATCGCTTTGACCATGTGCAGCCTTTCGTCTCCTCCCTCCACTGGCTTCCCCTTCCTGAGTGTATTCTCTGCACAAGCTCCTCGTCTTCACCTACAAAGCCCTTTATAACCTCGCTCCCCCCTACCTCTCTGCTCTGATCTCCCTCCGAACCCCTGTTCGAGCACT
This sequence comes from Sphenodon punctatus, assembly GCA_003113815.1. Lineage (NCBI taxonomy): Eukaryota > Metazoa > Chordata > Lepidosauria > Sphenodontia > Sphenodontidae > Sphenodon > Sphenodon punctatus. The sequence goes on along the minus strand of QEPC01006715.1, from coordinate 433,435 downwards.
CCGGTCTTCTTCCATCCCCTCCCTCACCCTCCCACGCCTCCCTGCTCCCCCAACCACCTTCGTCCCTTCTCCCTCGGTGCCCCGCATGCCTGGAACTCCCTCCCTGCCCTCGTCTGCCTTGCCCCCAGCCTCCACACCTTCAAGTCCCTCCTCAAAACCCACCTCTTCCGCTCCGCCTTTCCTAACTCCTGCTAATCATCCCCACCCAGGATTATCCCCCACCTGTTATCTGCAAACTCCTATTTACTGTAACTAAGCCAAGAACGTGCACCTGAGTTCTCGCACCCTCATGAATGTTGCATCCCTTGTCTCTCCCTCTGTTCCCCCTTCCCTGTCTCTCCTCCCCTTGTCTTTAGATTGTACGCTCTCGGGCAGGGACCGTGTCTATCTTATTCTCTGTAAAGCGCCGCCGCCAGGTATACTTCGGGCGCTATATATAAATACTACTACTACTAATAATAAATAAAACCGGCAATGTTAAAAATCCGATACCGATAAATTTGATATCGGGAGATCCGATACTGGTAAATCCAAAATCAGATAATCCCCCTGGAGTCCCACCCCCAATGCAGCCATTTATTTGGACGTCTTTACACCTAGCATTTTTTTTCTCCAGCCTATTTGAACTTGCATTTTGGAAGCAAACCAGGAAAATCATTGAATCCATCTTAATTGTGCATTTGCCAGTCCCAGAGACAAGCAAATTATAAAGTGCTCTACTTCTGCAGTTTCCTTCTGGCAGAAATAACTCAAAGAGACTGAGATATTGACAACTTCAGAAATCACATGCTGCCAAATCCACATTTTGCTCCCAAAGTACAGCATGTGACTGCAGTGTTTAGGCAATGCAGTGTCTGCCTGGTAATCTGTTTTGAAAGCTGCATTCTTGTTCCCCTTTCCTGTCTCCTGTTGTCAGTTCTTTCACTTGGTATATATTCTCATTAGAAAAATCAAGTGTACAGATATTTCTGAAAACATAATGGAAAGTGAGCAGTCAAGCTCCCTTTATGCTTTTCTGTCTGTACCTGCCTTAGGCAGGTAGAAAAGTTACACATAAGGACCATCCTTAAATAACAGTCCTATTCTATTTGTGCCACCCACTTCCTTTTCATCTACATGTTTTCTTGGAATTCTCTATACTTTCACACATGCTGAGGACAATAATAACAATGCATGCAAAGGGAGTTTGCTTTTATAACTGAATCCCTTTGACGGATTCAAGTCAAAATGCATTGTATAAACAACAAAACAATCCCCCCCAACCCTATCAGCAACAACACGTATTGTATTTTCTGTGACTTTTTGAGAACCCTGTCCTCAGTCTCTGCTGTGAGAAGGTCTCGCTGCTGCTAATTCAAGCTCAGGCTGAATCAGAAATTTGTCAAGAGAAATTTCCAGCCAAGGTTTGAAATGTCGGCAAGACTGTAACAGCGAGAGGAGAGCTGTCCTGCTCCGAGATCGCACAGTGGGAGAGCAGAAAGAAACCACATTTCTCCTTTTTTTGAGCCAATAAGGTTTTGCTTTTTTCTTCTTCTTTTTTTCCTCCTCAAGATGCGTGTCATGTGTTGGCAAAGGCTGAATGTGTCCCTCTGTGAAGACAGTCACTGTTGGAACCGAGCTGCCACAATCGGAGTGTGTGACCAAAACAATACGCTTTCCCCCCCCCCTCTCTTCTCAGAAGAACTCCTAGATGTGCTGTAGAGCAGCACGCGAAGGAAAGAAAGGCAGATGGTGTGTGTGCTACGGGAAAGCTGCCTATTTGAGCTCTACTGAAAAGGAGACCTGAGAGCCATGTACTGCAGCAGGAAAACCAGAGAGAACCATCAACCAGGAATGCTTTGACCAAGCAGTGAGCCTTGTAACAGGGCCATGGGCACAGGTGGTGAGTGTGTGCAGGATTAGAACCGAGCTCAGTGGTTGTAATAAGGCTGTGGCAGGCCTGGGCTCCTGTCCCAATTATGGACCCCCTCGGATAAGAGGACCAGGTTTTCATAGGCTAAGGGACAGCCTTCCCAAGGCTCCCAGCCAACCTCAGCCTCCCCCTGCAAAAGATTGTTGTACCATCTTGGCTCCCACTAAGGCCCCTGGAGCGGCAGCAACTCCACCAGGAAGGAAGAGTCTGTGGGACCAGCACTGCCCTGCTCTGCTCTTCCACTCTCCCAAGCTGCTGTGCCCACTCATAGGGTGTTTTTAGGAGAATGTGTGGGTGGCCTGCTCCACGGATGCACCCCTGCATTTGCCTGCTTCCAGCCCTGCTTGGGTCTGCTTTAGATGGACCCAGTGGGTTCCCCTGGCCACAGTTGGCCTGTGCGGCACACACACCCTCCCCGCCCACTATAGAGTCGCGGGTGATTGCTAAGCGCTTTATGCTGGTGAATGTAATTCTATGGTGGTGTTAGGGCAACGGCCAGCTGGGAGTGGAGCTGCAGTGTGGGTCTGTCAAGGAGATAGACAGTAGCTCCTCCCCAGGGCAGTGCCCCGGATTTGGCTGGCTCACTCTGCTAGTGGTGCTCCAGGGTGTTCCAGAGCACCGCCTCCTCCCTGCTCCACTTCAACATCTGGCGGGCCGCCTTCAGATGGACCGGCCAGCCTGGGTGTGAAGCAGGTCGGTGGAGCTGCCGCCAGAGCTGCCGCCTGTCTGTTTACACCCATAGAGACCTGTTGGTGTTAGGAGCAAATTAAATCTATTAACCGGCAGGTGCTACCATAACTGGCAGATTGCTAGTGGTTTAGGGACTCAGTCCTGCAATGACATAGCGTGAAACCCAGCAGCTTGCTATAAGCCCTACAAAGAGAAACATTAATGATTCTAACTTTTTATTTTTCTATTGCCCCAAACTTCACTGATGATTTTGGGCCAGCAATTTAAAGTTATAAATCTAACTGATCTTCAGATTAAAACGTCTTTTGCAAGAGTTTTGTTGCGGAAAGCAAAACCTTATCAGTCCAGGAAGAGTTAAACTTATCTGGGGGATGGCTCTCCCACAAGACTGGTTTTAGCACTTCCCAGTATGAGGTCCTTTTCACACAGGCCGCGGTGGGTGGAGGGAGGGGTGGGCAGTGCGTGGGCCACGGACCCCCACCCACCTCCAACCATCTCTACATACGGAGCATCGGGCATTGGCACCTGTTGCTCCCCGTGAGGGTGATAGGTGGAGTGTGGGAGTGTGCACGCACCCCCACCCACCTCCCATAGTGTTCCCATAGGTGTCCCCCCCCGCACCTGCCGTGGCGTTTGCACGGGCGCCCCCGGTGTGTGTGTGTGTGTGTGTGTGTGTGTGTGTGTGTGTGTGTGAAAAGGCTCTGAGAGTGAGGATTGGATACAGAGATTCCTCTTTTGCTAAAGGTTTCATGGAATTATTGGGTATGCAGTATTACGGGTTGCCACGTGACTCTAGACTGGGAGACATGGGCTGTTTTTAGACGATCGCACCCGCGCTTATTTTGAAAAAAATGCTGGGAGCCGGGATCAGACGATACACTCCCGGCAATCACACACCTGGAAGGAGGACGCACATGCTTTTCCAGCTGCGAGTTGACCGGGTTGAAAAATCGACCCGGTCAAACGTGGCCGGAAAAGCACGCGCGTCCCCCTTCCGGGAGCGTATCATCTGATCCCGGCTCCCGGCATTTTTTCAAAACAAGCGCGGCCGCGATCGTCTAAAAACGGCCATTGTTTCTCATCCTGGCTTGTCATTAAATGGCTGCACAACCTTGGCCAAGTCAGTCCTCTTCTCTCTGCTTCTGTTTCCTTTCCTGCTCTTTGACTCATACATTTAGATGGGAAACTTTTGCGGATAGTCACCGCTGACCAATGACTTGATCAGAACGGTGCTCTGGTCTCTGTGGACTACCTCCAGGTGTAACCAGGATACAAATAATAAACATTTGGAGGCTTAAGAACCTGGTTATCCACATGGCCTGACTGTGTCACATCTGAGCATCTCATATTCTTTCATAAAGTCACTGAATTGTAGGTTTGGAAGGGATCTCAAGGGTTATCTAGTTCAACTCTCTACCCTCACAATATTTATAAAAAATTTTTATTTTCACAACCTCCCTGTGAGATAAGAAAGTAAAAAATAATGCTTCAGACCTTACCTCTACTAGGTGCCTCCATGTCATTTTTGTCTCTGAAAATCAGCCCCTTAAGAGTATAACTAGATCTCCCATGTCCCAGATATCTAACCCAAGTATCCTAGTCACTGGATCATCCTAACAATGTATTCTCACAACGATCATCCATTCTAGATTATGAACCATGGAGAAACCTGTTAGCCCACTTAAAACATCCTGTTGCTCTTATGATTGGGACAGTTGAAGCAGTGGGGTAGTAGTTACCATGGAATAAGAGGGTTCCGTTGAACCCAGGCCTAGGACTCTGAGGAGGCCCTTTGCAAATGGCCTAAGCCCCACTGGCGGCCGTGCATAAGGGCAAGGAGGGGCACAAGCTCCCCTTAGATTCTACAAGTGGGGCATTGCCCCCTTTAAAGTCAGGGGCCCACCCCGCTGCGCTACAGGTTCCCCAGTGAGTGGCAGCTCATGGCTCGAAAGCTAGGGTGGCCAGAGATGCAAATTTTAGAGGATGCTTATGAAAAAAAATACAGGTTGCAGGGCTGCATTGGAGCCAATGCAACCCTGTAACCTGTATTTCTTATAAATCTCCTCTAACATTTGCATATCTGCCCACTCTATTGCAAGCAACAGGGGCCACTGTCCTAATGCCAGGAGATCAGGCTGCCATCTTTGCTCTCTGGGAGCATGCTGGGAAATGTAGTCCAGCATGTGCCCAGAAAGCCAGCAGTTGCGGGAAGCATGCCAGCGCTGCTTGTGGTAGCCCTTCCACTTCAACTTCACAGACCACATCCCTGCTCACAGTGAGTTTCTTGTCTCCTGTCCCCCTCCCTGCCTGCCATGACCCTCCCCAAATTTTCCTGCCTCCCTGCCTGACTGCTATGCCCCCTCCTAGAAATTCATTGCTCTGTCTTAAGGAAGTGTAAGTCTAGGCAGGAGAGGGAACAAAGCTGGCACTCCATCCCTGCCCACACTGAAATATTTTTTACCAGCACTCTATCTGCTCCATTAAGAAAGAAGTTTGAAGAGTGGGAGAAGGTGAACTGGGCTACTGATGGGGCACCTTCATGCATAAGGCCTACCTCCTCCACCCACCCTGGAGACCCTGCTCTTTTGTACTTAGAGGGTCACATAATTGGGACACGAGTCATGCCCACTACAGCATCACTATGCCACTGAGCTGGAGCATGGTTAAATGGAGAGTTTCTACCTCTTGCCAGAAGTGTGGTGCAGGGGCGTTTTTCATTCTGGGACAACTAACGCTGACTGAAGAATCTCATGAGAATACACCTTTTGTGTCTATTACCCTATTATTTGTTAGGAAAGCTTTATTTCTGCGTTTCCTACCATCCGTTACTTGATGATTTGTGCTAGACTGGAGCTTCAAACAAAGATAGTTGTACAGAAAACTGAGTGCTACCAAGTTTGTAAGTAAAGATTGGCATACTGCATTAGCCCCCTTCCCCCCCCCCCCCCCGGGGTGGGGAACAGATTGTCTTTGCATTCCTGTTCTCCACTTGGACCATAATGTAATTGTAGAGATGGCGCATTCCCACATCATTGCTAAAAAGCCCACAAGGTCTTGTGGCTGATTCTTATTATTTATACAGTGTTCAAAGGGCTTTACAAATCGTATCTCATTCACCTTCACAATAACCTTGTGAGGTAGGTCACTGTTTGTTATTCCCATTCTAGCTTGTTTTTAAGACGTGCCATTGAGCTTGCAGATTTAAATAATCTGTTGTTAGAAACGTTGCGTGGGCGGCGTTTAGACGCGGCACTGCCATTGAAAATGGTGGCTTGCGCAGTCTTTTGAAACCACATTGGTAAAACCTTGATATTGGGGTTTTACCAATGTGGTTTCAAAAGAATGTGCAACCTGCAGTTTTTAATGGTGGTGACGTGTCTAAATGCTGCATGTGCAACTTTTCAAACAGTGGATTAATTAAATCCACAAGCTCGGTGGCATGTCTAAACGTGCGCGGAACTGAGGCTGAGACTGACTTGGCCAATATCACACCCAGTGAGTTCCTGGCTAAGATGGGATTTGAACTCTGGTCCTGGGAGACCAGAGTTCAAATCCCATCTTAGCCAGGAACTCACTGGGTGTGATGTTGGGCAAGTCAGTCTCAGCCTCAGTTCCGCGCACGTTTAGACATGCCACCGAGCTTGTGGATTTAATTAATCCACTGTCCACGTCCAACACCTTATCTAGGAAACTGCACAGTGGTAGTGATGGTGGGAATTATGACTTGCACAGTTAAGCTGTGGGGGCCGAGAACGGTTATGATTCCAAGGCAAGTCATTCTAATAGAAAACAGTAATTGCAGTGTGGAAAAGAGCATGTATGGGAAAATAAACAGGGCCTTATTAGTCCCAGCTAACAATAAGTTGTAGTGCCAGTAAATCATGAACTACAAGTCATTCTTCAGCAACTAGGGATGGGTGAACGCGGTTCGGAAGTTCGGACTGAGGGTTCTGTTCGCCCATCCCTATCAGCAACTGGGCAACAGGCTCTCAAGCTAGATTGGCAAGGACTCTCATATCTTTGGTGGCTGGGGTACAGAGGGTGACATGTAGCAAACGCTAAGCAGTGGATAAAGTCTGCAGAGAGTTATTTCCATCTCTTGTTGAGATGTGTGTCAAATTCCTTCCGAAACCCCATTCCCTCTTCCATTATGTATCTCCACAGAGTTGGCTAGTTTTAGTAAGAGCAATAAAGCCTAACTTGCAGAATGTGGGAGGTGGAGGGGGTGAGGACTGCGAAGACATATCCCTGTGTGAGTGGAAAGTTCTTCAATATGAAAAGCTTCAAATATACCCAAGCCAAAAACAACAACAACAACAACAAAACCCAAATCCTTTCCCTCATTCACAGTGACTGGCTTCATCAGTTTCACAGCATTCCTTTTCAATCAGAAAACATCATAAAACAGGAAATTAGATTCATGGCTGTTTATTAGCCAGCACCATTACTGTATTTACTGTAGTGTGAAAAAGGAAATTGAGGAGAAGTGCTATCAATCCCAGCGGCTGTAATGAAGATGTGTTTACTTACTGAGATCTTTCCATGAGGTTCTTCATTGGTGGCAGATGCCTTTTAGCTTACAGATCTATTTTGGGCACACTAGTTGAATTTTATGGAGGGTCTTGTGTCTAAACTCTGTTCTGCTGGTGTCTGTAATGGATACTGTAGGAATAAGATAGCAAAATGTATTCTTCCCAAGGTAATTAGGAGCTACCTAACTGAGTCAGACCAACAGTCCTTGCCGACGCATCCCAAAGGAGACAGGACACCAAAGATTGGGTTTCAACGGCCACACTTAATTACATTTATTAAAGCCAAATGTAATTCAAATAGGTGGGGGCAAATTGCCTAGTGCGATTTGGGTCCAGTACTTAACTGTCCATCAAACCAGAAACACAGGTGTGGTTTCGATAGACCCTCGATTACCACCCCATTATCAAACACAACATCTCTCCTACTTTTTGTGGCACAGGCTGCATGTGAGGGGGACCAAGTCCTTCTGGACCTGAGTAAGGAGAAAGGCGCCTGCAGGCTGGGGACCATACCTGTCCCTACCATCCTCGCTGGACACGCCTCCCAGGGAGGCTACCCCACCACTTGCCGTACCCTGCTTTTGTGGTGGGTGTGGCCTCCCCATCTCTTAAAGAGATGACTCATACTTATTCTAATTCTATTGTAAACTCTAAACCGCAGTACTGGACCCCTGCCACTAAGAGGTTGCCGGGACTGCCCATATGAACCGGACTCCCACCTACCTAACAATGATCCAATACCCACACTAGCTTCTTCTTCAGGGCCTCCAGGTAGCAGTTGTTCCCTTCCAGGGACAGATACACTCCGTCCCGGTGGTACGGCTCGGGCCACTTATGCAACAGGGCATAGTTATGGATACACTCCCCTCCTACATCAGCCAGCCACCTGCCTATGTCCCTATTGATGGTCCTCCTGGTTCTATCTATCTTCCTTGGGTATACCCCCTCACCCCAGGACAACCGCTCTACCAGATCAGTCCAGACTCTAAGAGCGGATGGGAAGCTTCTTTATCTCCCACACATCTCTCGATGTTTTTTATCAATTGTACACCTTTCAACTGGGGTATGTCATTCTCGCCTAAATGCAGGACAATGACATGCGGCAGGGGAACCCTGTGTGGTACCTGGAGACTGGGTATAAGCTGCTGCTACCTCATGCTGCTATGGCCCTTCCATCAGACGTCTGCTCGTGCTGATAAGCTCATTAAGGGTGTCACTTTTGGTTTTCGTTATTCAAAAATGTCATTTTCATTATCGTTATTAACAACAATGCCATTTTTGTTTTTGTTATCATTTTGTTATCATTTTTGGTATCTAATCTATACTACCTATCGATAATGTACAGGGGGAAGAAGGGCAGGGAAAAGGAGACAGTAAAATGTAGGGTATGAGGAAAGAAAGATATTGGTGGGAATACTTAATAAATAAATAAATACATAAATAATACAATGAGGGCTAGGGAGGATTTTTTTATGTGCAAGCACCACAGTTGTGTAAACGCAACCTGACAAGCAGAGCTCTCACAGAATGGAGAGAAAAAACCTGCCTCTCCCATTTTAAAGGGTTGCAGACTTGCAGTGCCCTCCCCCAGAACTCCCCTGATTGGTTGTGGGAGGCAGCAGGGATTGAGCAATCACAGAGTGCAATGAGACTGCTGGGGCCTGCTTGCGCTGCTCATTGGCCAGGGATACATCCATCAGATACTGCAGAGCTGCTCACCCCTTCCAACACAGGCGCAGTTCAAGAGTTCAACTCTATTAAGATTCCGAGATGTCTGTTCCTTCCTCCCCTCTTGGGTCCCCCAAGGCTCTGTCCTTGGCCCTCTCCTCTTCTCTATTTACACCCTGTCCCTTGGCAAACTTGTTGCCTCCCAAGGATTCCCATATCATCTCTACACTGATGACACCCCTCTATCTTTCTACCCACTCTCTCTCCTCTTCTGTCCACTCACGCCTCATCAACTGTCTCTCTGATAGCTCCACCTGGATGTCCCGACGTCAACTCAAGCTCAACATGGCCAAGTCCGAACTTCTCATTTTTCCTCCCTCTCCCTCTAACCTGCCCATGTGCATCTATGGAGTTCACCATCCATCCTGTTCTCCAAGCCCGTAGCTTGGGCTTCATCTTTGACACACACCTCTCTTTTAAACCTTACATTGAATCTGTTGCCAAATCCTGCCGATTCACCCTCCATAACATTGCTCGGGTCTGCCCCTTTCTCTCTACCTCCTTGGCCAAAACCCTTGTTCATGCCATGGTTATCTCTCACCTTAATTACTGCAAGCTCCACCTTGCTGGCCTCCCTCGCTCTCACCTGTCCCCCCTTATCGCAATCCAAAACTCCACTGCCAAGGTCATTTACTCTGCCCGTCGCTTCGACCATGTGCAGCCTCTTCAATTCTCTCTTCACTGACTCCCCCTTCCTGAACGTATCCTGTTTAAACTCCTGGTATTCACGTTCAAAACACTCCACAACCAAGCTCCCCCTTACCTCTTGGACCTAATCTACCTACGCACTCCTGCACTCGCTCTCCGCTCCCCCTTTGTCCCCTCCCTCGCTCTCCCTCGTTTCTCCTGCTCACCTAACCACCTTCGACCCTTCTCCCTCGCTGCCCCCCATGCCTGGAACTCCCTNTTTAAACCTTACATTGAATCTGTTGCCAAATCCTCCGCTCCTTCAAACCCCTCCTCAAGACCCACTTTTTCCTCGACGCCTTTCCCAATGCCTGCTAGTCGTTCCCCATATACTTACTATCTGCCCTCCCCTGCAGACTGCTGCAACCAACCTGATTGTAACCAAGCCATGTATACGCACCTGAGACTTCACATCCGCTGGAATGTTTGTTTGTCTTCTCCCCTGTCTTTCCCACCGTCCCCTCTCCCTGTCTCCCCCTCCTTGTCTTTTAGATTGTAAGCCACAGGCAGGACCGTGTCTATTTCTATGTTCTGTACAGTGCCAGGTACATGACTGGAGCTATATAAATATTTATCATCATCATCATCCATCGTACAGACAGCCAATTTCCCAAAGAATCAAGAAATAGCCACTCCAGGCCCAGGACCCGCCGACAGGGCTCTTGGGCCAAGTTACAGGCAGGGAGGCTTGTGGCCAATACCTAGAAGCTGCCACCTTAGCCCCAGGACCCACCATCATGGGTCTGTGGCCATCATTCCTCACACACAAAACTGATTTTCCAAAGCATCAAGAAACAGCCACTCCAGCCCCAGGACCCACAGCCAGGGTTCTGGGGCCAAATTACTGGCAGGGAGGGCTGTGGCCAATACCTAGAAGCTGCCACTCCAGCCCCAGGACCCACCGTCATGGGTATGGGACCATCATTCCTTGTATGGAGACGATGTCATTCCACCACATCAAGAAACAGCCACTCCAGCCCCAGGACCCGCCAACAGGGTTCTGGGACCAAGTTAAAGGCAGGGAGGGCTGTGGCCAATACCTAGAAGCTGCTGCTCTATCCCCAGGACCCACCGTAAAGGGTCTGGGGCCATAATTCCTTGCACAGAGAGCCTTTTTCCAAATGCCCAAACTGGATCAAACCCAACGGCTGAACCCGAACGCGGCAAACAGACCGAACGGGTGAACCGAATGGGCGAACCGAACCGGACCGAACTGAATGGCCGAACCCGAACCGTGATCTGTTCACCCATCCTTAGTGGAAGACGGTTGCCACCGTGTCCAGCTCTATCCCCAAATAGGTTAACTTGTTGGCTGGTCCCCCTGTTTTTTCCAGTGCAAGGGGAATGCCCAATTCGTCCACCACCAGGTGGAAGGTCTGCATCAATTCCCAGCACTCCTTTGTGCTGGTCCACCTGATGAAGACAAAGTCATCCAGATATTTGGTGACCTCCCGGGCATCAGAATGTTGCCATACTACCCACACGACCAGGGAGCTGAATCTCTTGCATGCTGAACAAGAGATGGCACACCCCATTGGCATGGCCATATCATAATAATAATATCCTTGGAAATGGAAGCCTAGTAGTGGGAAACATTCCAAGTGAACCAGGAGTAGGCAGGAGGTGGACTTAATGTCACATTTTGCCAGTATGGTGTCCTAGCCACAGCACCTGACCAGTTTCAGTGTCGCGTTGAAGGGCGCATAGTGAACTGATGTCAATTCCTTGGGTATAGCATTGTTCACCGACCTGCCTTGGGGGAGAGAGAGGTTGTGGATCAATCGGAACTCCCCATGGACCTTTCCTGGGACCACCCCTAGGGGGGAAGCCACCATGCTGGGAAAGAGGGGGTGGGGGGGAGGAGCAGGGAAGAGACTGGCCACCCTACCGTCCACTAGTTCCTTATCGAGTTTTGCCTGCACGACATGTTCCATCCCCACCACGGACTTCAAATTAGGGGCAACACTGTGCTGCTGGAAAGTTGCTGCCAGGATCCTAAAGCCCTCCTTGAATCCCTCAATGACATATCTCACCTCCTCCCTGTCAGGGTGCTCTCAAAGGGCCAGCTCCAGCTGCGCAGTTCTAACCGGTGTTGGGGCTCTTCCCTGGGCCACTGGTGGTGCCCCTTCCTTGTTCTCCCCTTCCTGCTGTCCCAGGGTTGGGTTTTCCTTTAGCCCATGGTTTGGCGTGAGGATATGCTCAGGCCGTGTGGTGCTCCATGCAATTTGGGTAGGTGTGCCGGAACTTAGAAGTCACGTGGGTGCATTTTCCTGGCTGGCTGTATTCCTAGCACTGCCCCGCGGTGCTCCCTGGTGCCCTCTTTTGCTCATCATGAAAGGAATCAGCAGCAGATGACACCTCTCCCTTGGCCAGTAGATGACCACTGTCTGATCTGGGGGCGTTACCCACACCACTCATGCAGTTAGGCCATAAGTCATTTGCATGGAGGTCCCAATGAAGGCCCAGGGTGTAGGCAGCCCTATGCCTAAATGTCTCATCATAGTGAAGCCAGGCCCCAGAAGGGCCTGACTTATATGCTCAACAAACTATGTCGGCATACTTGAGGAGGTCTGCGACCTGGCCAGGGTACGTCTGTATCATTACCCAGTGATAAATGGAGAAGGCCACAGTCCAGTTGGACCAGTTCCTCTCCAACCTGGGACGCTTGAAGTGCTCCTTCTCTTTCTTGTCCTGCTCTGCCGGATGCACAATGGGATCGCTGAACAGGAGGGCAAATATATTGATGTACTCCCCTTGCAGATTTGCTCATGGGTTGCTGGGAGCAGATGGTCCCCTATGGGGGCGGAGACTTCAGCATAGCCCCTCCTGGGTGTGTGTGTGCTGTCTGACGGCTCCACCCAAGTGCTGCAGTAGGTACATTGCCATATTCAGTTGCCCCAAACCTGGCTCCCCAGACCGTGTAGGGCATTAAAGGTCAAAACCAGCACCTTGAATCAGGCCTGGAATGCTATAGGCAGCCAGTCCGGAGCCCAGAGCACTGGTGTAATGTGCTCCCTATGGCCCGTCCCTGTCAGGAGACAGACCGCCGCATTCTGCACCAGCTATAGCTTCCGAGTCGTCACCAAGGGCAGCCCCGCGTAGAGCACATTGTAGTAATTCAACCTTGAGGTGATGAATGCATGGATGAGGGTGGCCAGGTCAGAGCTTGAAACATATGGCTGGATCCGCCACACAAGATGTAATTGGTGAAAGGCTCCCTTTGCCACCGCCTCCACCTGATAATCCAGGCGGAAGCCAGGGTCTAACAGAACCCTCAAACTCCGCACCTGCGGGGCCAGCGGGGGTCGGATCCCCTCCACAAGGGGAGCCATCACCTCTGCTGCCCTAACCACCAACATCAGCTCCGTCTAATCAGGATTCAGCTTCAGTGTGCTCAGCCTCATCCAGTTACTCACTGCTAGCAAGCACTGGGAAAGCACCGAGACTGCAGGACCTGGGTTTGTTGAAAAAGAGAGGTAAAGCTGGGTATCATCAGCATACTGGTGGCAACGCACACCAAACCCTTTCATGACCTCACTCAGGGGTTGCATATATATGTTAAATAAAAGTGGAGACAGAATTGAACCTTGCGGTATGCCACAAGCGAGGTCCCGAGGGCCAGATGTTTCTCCTCACAGCACCACTCGCTGGCGTCTCCCTGGAAGGAATGAGCGGAGCCATCCTAAGACAGTCCTGTCCACTCCCCCCAGGGTCCGCAACCATCTCAAAAGCAACCCATGGTCCACTGTATCAAATGCTGCCGAGTGATCTAGTAGGACCAGAAGTGTTGAATGTCCTAGATCCATCTCTCGGCGGAGGTCATCTACCAAGACCACCACCGCAGTTTCGGTGCCATATCCTGGATGAAAACCTGATTGAGAAGGATCCAGAAAACCGATGCTATCCAGATGGCCTTGGAGCTGCTGGGCCACCACCCGTTCAATAACCTTCCCTAAAAGGGAAGGTTAGAGACAGGTTGGTAGCTGGAGAGGGAATCAACATTTAATGATGTTTTTTTTTTAGCAGGGGCCGCACCACCACCTCCTTGAGGCAGTCTGGGACCCTGCCCTCCCGAAGCGAGGCATTGATCACTCCTGCCAGCACCGGTGCCAAAGTCTCCCTGGAGGCTTTCACCAGCCAGGACAGGCATGGATCTAGTTCACAAAAGGTAGCCCTAACAGACCCCAGAACCCCCTTAGCATCGACCGGTGTCACTTCCTGAATCTGATCCCACAAAAATGGATCAGACAGGGCATCCATAACCCTCGGTTCTCCTTCTTCTGCATCAATCCCAGCCCCGAAATCATGCTGGATTTGAGCGAACTTATCTGCGAAGTAGTTTACAAACTCCTCACAGTGGGCTTGGGAAACCTCCCCCTCTAGGCGGAGTGAGACCGGACTGACCAGTACCCTCACCACCCGGAAAAGCTCCGCTGGATGCAACTTTGCAGCAGTTGTGACGGCGGCAAAGAATTCCTTCTTTGACATCCTCATGACCACAGCATAGGACCACAAATGGGTCCAATGCTGCAGCCGATTGAATTCAGTACAAGAGCATCGCCAGCGGCGCTCTATCCACTGCCCTTCCCGCTTCAAACAGCGCAACTCCTCAGTAAACCAAGGAGCTCTATGGCAGCAAAGTGGTGGGAGCAGATGCCTGGGAACCAACCAATCAATGACCCCATCCAGACCGGACACAGCAGCAGGGTTTCAAATCTGTCTCTCCAAGATTTCCAGCAGAGGCCGTGCCCAGGCATGCTACCTGAGACTCTCCAGGATCCTCGGCAGAGGCCTCACCCAGAGATCCTGAATTGGAGATTCTGGGGATTGAACTTTGGAGGACCTTATACATGCAAAGCATGTGCTCTACCACCTGCGCATGCGCACGGCCCACCGTGAAGGGGTACATTTTTTTGTCAGTAGACCACGCAACCCAGGCCGATGTTCTTTCCCCACAGTATCAAACCCGCTATTTTACCTTTTCCACATAACGTTTCTGCTATTTTGCCATTTTGTCACAGAAGTTTTAGTATCACATTGAGCGGGTCAAAATTTAGGAACTGGGGCAGGTTACAGAGAAAAGTAAATTTGAAAAAAATAATATTTTCATTTCAGAGCTTTCAAATTGGAAATAGCTTTTCTCCATTGTTTTCAGAAACCAAACATTTTTGGTTACCAAACATTTGTGATTTTAAAATTTGTATTTTTAGATATCCAAAACACTGGGGGTTTCAGTAGATTTTGGTGGCAGAAACCCGAATTTTTCAGGTTGCTAAAACCGGGGATGTCAGGCTTCTGCAACTGAAACCCACAGGAAGCCGAAAAATGTCAAAAACTGGATATTTAACAGGAACATCCAAGAAAATTCCAGCAATTTTGTCTTTACATTTAAATATGTCATCAGAATCCATCATTTTCATAAACATTTTATATTTTTTAAATGGTTCATTTTCATCTCATTAAAATAATAATAATAATTTATTATTTATTTTATTTTATTTATTTTACAAATTTATATCCCGCCCCCTCCTGCAATGCAGCTCGGGGCGGCTAACAACAGTAATAAAAACAATTAAAATTACTTAAAATATAAATATAAAATACATCAATAAGACAGGGCTAGAAAACAATAATAAATAGATAAATGGGCGGGGGATTAAAATCACCCCCCCCCCCCCCCTCCCGAAGGCCTGGGCAAACAGCCAGGTCTTACAGTTCCGCCGAAATGTCAAAAGGCTTGGGGCCAGGCGAGCTTCCTCCGGAAGGGAGTTCCACAGCCGCGGCCCTACCACCGAGAATGCTCGCTCCATCGTGGCCCCCCGCTTAACACGGGGGACCTCCAGGAGGGCACCCCCGGCAGACCGCAGGAGCCGTTCCGGGGCGCGAAGGGCGAGGCGGTCCCTAAGGTATGAGGGGCCAAGGCCGTATAGGGCTTTGTAGATCATCACTAGGACCTTGAACTTGGCCCGGCACACTATCGGCAGCCAGTGCAGAGCTCGGAGCACCGGTGTAATGTGCTCCCGGCGACCCGTCCCCGTAAGAAGACGAGCCGCCGCATTCTGCACCAGCTGCAGCCTCCGGGCCAAGAACAAGGGAAGCCCCACGTAGAGCGCGTTGCAGTAGTCGAGCCGCGAGGTGACGAAGGCATGGATGAGGGAGGCCAGGTCCGGGCCAGAGACATACGGACGCAGCCTACGTACCAGATAAAGCTGGCGGAAGGCAGCCTTAGCGACTGCCTCCACCTGCCGCTCCAGCCGCAGGTCTGCGTCCAATATGACCCCCAGACTCCGGACCTGCTGAGCTACAGGGGGGCAAACCCCCCCAACCAGGGGGGCCACCACCCCCTTCGCCCTCCCCACCACCATCACCTCCGTCTTATCTGGGTTGAGCTTCAGTCTGCTCCGCCGCATCCAATCCGCCACGGCCTCCAAACATTGGGATAGCACCGAGACAGCAGGGTCTGGGTCAGTAGAAAACGAGAGGTACAGCTGAGTATCATCAGCATACTGGTGACATCGCACCCCGAACCCTCTCACGACCTCCCCCAAGGGCTGCATATAGATGTTAAATAATAATGGAGACAAGATCGATCCCTGCGGAACGCCACACGGTAAGGCGCGGGGGCTCGATGTTTCCTCCCCCAACACCACCCGCTGGCTCCTCCCCGAGAGGAATGAACGGAACCATTCAAGAACAGTCCCGTCCAGACCCCCCCGGTCACGCAGTCGTCTCAACAGCAGCCCATGGTCCACGGTGTCAAAAGCGGCTGAGAGATCTAGCAGGATCTAGCATAATTCATCCGGCTGCAATATCCAAGCAGATCCTGATGTTCTTATTCTTAGAGGACTCTTGTGCCTTGGTTTCTATGGACACAGCCCTCATTCATCCGGGCATGCAAGGGAAATGTGTGCCGATGAGGGGGTGCGGTGAGGTGCTGTGCTGCATGGCTACCAAATCACCATCCCCAGTGAGAAGCGTCCTGGTACGGCAAAGCCACTGTTGCCGGGCTGCAAGGGGGTTGCCTGGACTGCACCTCTGGAGCTGGCACATGTTTAGGATGACACTTTGGGGCAGGCTGTGGGTGACACAGAGGAGAGTGCTAATGGGAGTGGTGCCCCTTGCTGTGAAGACGTATTTGGCACCCACTTTAAGGCCCTGCTCTGCCAGGCAGCAGTGCGGTTGGGCGGTGACAGACTTCAGGTCAGGCATCACCCGTGCACAGCGTGTGGCTGAGTAGGATAGGTTTGATCCACATGTGCAGACCTTGGATCGTAGCCTCAGTCTAGTGCAGCACGTCAATGTGCACCGGTAACGGCACACTAGACAAATGAGGCTGGCACCAGGGGGGTAGCTACTGTGGAATGAGGGGGCTCAGTTGAACTTGGGCCCTGGACTCTGAGGGGGTGCTTTAAGCAAGGTGAGTGCCACCATGAAGGGTTAAGAGGGGGAGACCAGCACTCCACCCCCCCACTAGGGTTGCTGTCACTTCTCGCAGTTTGACCATGAGACTCCTATTTTGCCCTATAGGAGTCTCGGGGTTAAATTGCGAGAGGCAGCAACCTCCTAACCACTCTGAACATATGCAGGTGGTGCACAGGCTGTTTGCAAAGGGTCCAGAGTGGGTGGGTGTGGCCGTGGAGTGCTGGCCCTGCCCTAAACCCTCTTTTAAAAATTCCTTCCTGGCTGGGTTATTGCTGCTCTGAGGAGATGCAGGGAGCTGGGACAATGCTGCCTTCATGGGTAAACCCTGCCCTCAACCCTCAAGACTCAACCCCTCATGTCCCTTAATTGAGACATGAGCTTGGACCTGCCGCCACAGCGTTACTTTGCGGGCTGAAGGAATAAACAGGAGTTAAAGGATGACATTAGGATCTGGTTAGTTATCAGCTGCCTTGTGGTTAGTTATCAGCTGCTAAGCATCCGTCATGTGCTTGGTGCTGCGCAAGCCACCAGGAAAGAGGTAGATGGTCTGGAGGCTTCCATCTTGGTTAGCTGAGTATTCTGACAATTCTCTCTGACAGGAGAAAATGTTGCCATGACCAGATGCTGAGGGAAGAAATGGATATCCTTTAAGACAGGCCGATATTGATAATGATTCAAGAAATGACTGTTGGGGGAGTGAGTATTTGAATTCCGAGCTTATTTGAATTCCCAGAGGCTCAGGGTGGTTTACAATACATTTAAAAAATGGAGAACTAAAAGAAAAAAACCCTAAACCCCCCACAAAACCCACCCAAAAGTACCTCTCCATCCAACTCCCTCTCACACCTCTACCATGCACCACCTCACCCCAATCCCCTATCCCCGCCCGCCTGCCAAATGCCTTTTCAAATAAAAAGGTGTTACACCGCCTCTGGAAGATGCTTGGGCTCAAATGAACCTGCAGGGGAAGACAGTTTGAAAGCACCGGGGTAGCAAAGGACAGGTGGTTCTTCAGAGTATGCAGAGCCAAGCCTACCCTAAATAGCACCGTCCGTATTCTGTCTCTAATACATCAGAGTATGGCAAGATGGCTTTCTGACAGGGGCTGATATCAAGTCACAATGAAGCAGAGGCTCCTTAGATTCCATCCCTCTAAGCAGAGAATTGCATTTAAACTGTGGCAGCTCTAGATAGAAAAGATTGGTGTCAAGTGATCCAGTCAGACACTGTCACCCGTGTCTAAACGCCTGGGTAAGACAAATAGCTTTTGATGGCAGTGGGGACCCTGTTACCAGACTGGGCCTGAAGTGGGAGTTCTGGTCCTGGAGGGGAAGCATGTGTTGACTTGAGCACCTAGCAGTGTGCTGGCTTTTTTTTTTTTTTTTTTTTTNTTTTTTTTTTTTTTTTTTTTGTCTCAGTGGCACAAAGTGTTCTAAAAGCACAGACTTGATTTGACAGATTCTCTGCAGTAGCTTCTGCTAAATCTCTCTCTTGCCGCTATCCTTATAGAAAACGTTCTGTAGAAACTCCAGGCTTATTTTGGGAGGACTTTCAAGATTTTTTTTTTTTTTTGGAGATATATAACCTCTCTTTCCATCTTATTGATGCTTTATTATGGCTATGATTTAATTGATCACTGTTGTATTTTACTACTTAGGTGTGTTGTGTGGTGCTGACTTGAGCCATCGCTGCAAAAAGCTGTTTCCATCGGAAACAGACCATTTGCCTGTGCTTGCTGAGGGAGGAAGATTACCGGCTTTTCAGCTATTTTCACATAGTTCCTGTCTGGCAATTGCCATCGCTTGGTCCTTCTGGCAGTTTTTCTGCAGGACTGGAGCAGCCACCTGCCACGTAATCTTCCTTACATGCTGCTTATGCTCACTACTTCGTCTTGTAACCATTGCAAGTTCACTACGTAACTTTTGTCATATCCCTTGGTCCTTGACTTGATTTGGCTCTTTGTAAACTATGTTTTGATTGCCATATTTCAAGGGCTAGGCCTTGTTTTCTGCATTCTGATGCCAGAAAAGTGCCTGAAATTGACAGAATGTGATGGACAATCACAGGTGCCAATCTTGACAACAAGATTTTTGTATTTGTTTGTTTATGTATTTATTTAGATTTATATGCTGCCCTTTTCCGAAGGCTCCGGGCAGCTCACAAATCATAAGAACATTAAAAACCAATGTTAAAAAACCCTTAACCCCCCCCAGACCCTCCCACAACACCCCCAAACCTCTCTAATACCATCTCCCCACCCCATACCCAACCTCCCCATAACTCAGTCCCCAAACTACCCCAATTCCCTATCCCCGCCCACCAAATGCCTTTTCAAAAAGAAAATTCTTACACCGCTTCTGGAAGATGCCCAGGCCTGGGCTCGAATGAACCAATCAATGGATAGTGACGAAATACTGATGAGCAGTTACAAGTGCTCCTGAACGTTAGGTATTTCCCGATGGTACTAGCGTTGTCCTCTCCTTATCCCTCTAGATGGCAGCCAGAAGCACCAGACTGCACACATTATCCTGGCTGGCTGGCTGGCCAGCGAGGACCCATGCCAGCAGTCCCTTTTTATATTACAGGAGTGGGTGGAAGGGGAGGCTCTTTTGGCAGACGAGCAGGCTGGGTTTTGAGTTGGCATGTCCACGATTGTCCATATTGATGTTCTCAGTCAGCATATTTTCCAATTATGCCTGTTCTCCAACTGGACAGGCCGTGTATATATGCTTTATGGATCTTACGGCAACTTTTGATCTGATAAATCGTGAGCGTCTGTGGGCCACGTTAGATGCCACAAACATTGACCATAAGTTATTAGTCCTGATTAGAGTCCTTCACCAAGACATCTCTTTGCAGGTGAGGTTAGGGCATCTCAGGCCCTCTCGGAGCTGGTTGAGGTAAAGAGAGGGGTGTGACAGAGCTGCTTACTCACCCCTACTCTTTTCAATCTCTATGTGAACGACCTTGTACCAGCTTTGCAGGATCCATCTTTTCATCCGATTCTTTTAGATAATAGACCTTTGTCCCTCTTATTACATGCGGACGATACAATGGGCATGCAGGTGGGTCTCCTGAGGCTTATGGATAAGTTTGCTACTATTTGCCTCCGAGAATCTTTGGTAATTAATTTTGCTAAAACCAAAGTACTGATAGTGGGCAGAACCTGAACTAAGTATAACTGATATATGAATGATACCCCTATAGAACAAGTTAGGGATTATAAGTATCTGGGAGTGATATTTTCCCATTCTGTGTCCTGGCGGAGCCATGTAAATTCAGCCAAATTTCAGGCTGTTATTAGGGGATTATTTCAGGGGATTATTAGTTTTTATTATTCAAAGGGGGGTCAAATGGTTCTGCCTGCATTGAAGGTTTTCCAAGCAAAAATCTCCCCATAGGTTTTGTATGGTTGTGCTGTTTGGAGGATACTGTTTCTACGGGAGCTGGAGATGATTCAAAATAAGTTTATGAGGGCTATTTTACATGTGCCAAAATTCTGCCCTATAATAATGATGAGAGCACAGCTTGATTTACCCTCCATGGAATTTCTTGTTAAAATTAGAATTCTTAAATTCTGGCTGCGCCTCAGTTATGGCCTCCAAAGTAAGTTGACCTGTATGGCATACGAGGCTGTTCCAGTAGGCCCATGGCAGCGAGGTGTGGAAACCCTGCTCTCATCGTTGGGTTTTTCTGTGTTTTTGGGGGGAAATTTTCCTTACAACACTGCATAGTCACTGATCATACTAAGAATACATGATCAGGAGGCGCAGAATGTGATGGCAGGTTTGAGGGAACAAAACATTTTGGTAATTTACCAGCACTTGCCTATTCATCCTGGCCCAGTGGAATATTTTTCGACTATTGCTGATTGGTCTTATAGGGTGACTTTTACCTTGGCTCATTTCGCACTACTGCCCACTGCTGTTGTAGAGGGTAGGATTGACCAACTTCCATATTCCCAAAGGTATTTGCCCTCTATATAAGGACTTGCGTGAGAGCGTTTTGGAACTTGTGGGCAACAGAATGTTAACCTCTTCACATCAAGAGGTATTCGTTTCCCTCCTGAGTGATGTCTCTTCCGAAATTACATCTAGGGTAGCCAATTTTTTTGGGAGAGTTAGGTGCAGGAGGGATAGGGTATTATTGAGGAACCTTACCTGTTGACTGTATGGTTTAATTGGCTTCTTTTTTAAAAATCTGTTGTTTTATTAATTAATTAATTAATTTATTTATTAAGCACTAGCTTTCTCCATGACCAAAAAATACGGAAGTATAAACAAGTGAACAATAAAATAATACACAACATAGGACAATTAATAAATTACAAGATAACATCGTCCAACTAAAGAAGTGCATAGGAGGAATCCTCCGAAATCAAATATATTAAAAATCGAGATCAAATAGTGATAAACAGCAAACAAAAAATGGTAAAGTACAGCAAAAAAATCCAAACCAAGGGATCCAACAACATGCTATGATAACTCCCCAACTCTATCCTAACCCATCGTCACCCCCAACCCACTAACCACAGATGAAACACTTCCTTTTAGGGTGCATAAAAAAACATCAGATCGTTTCTGCAGGGCAAGAGGGTTCAGCTCTAATCAGAATAAAAAGTCATGAATTTTCCAATTCAACAAAATAACTTCACAAAACCTTATATAATTTGTACAAATTATTAGTCAGTCACCAAAAAAATCTAGCAAAAAAAGAAATAAATTGTGAATCTAGGTACTCTGGACCACTTCCTGCCTCCGCTTTGCGGCTAATGTCGCAAACAGAGCTACAGAGAACATCTCTTTCTCTACAGTTGTGATTAATAAAAGTCTAATTTTTGGAGGTACTGACAAAAGGTCTTTACCCTCTTTACCCTCCCACAATGACTGGAGCCAAACCTGTCTAAGCGCTCGATAGTGAGGGCACCTAAATAGAACATAAGGTAAATCCTCCACCTCGTTCAGTGCACATAAGCAATTACGATAAGGCTGGTTAGCATAACGCCCCAAAAGAACTGCTGAATCATACAGTTAAAATCATAATAAAGTAAAATTCCTTCACAAAATTGGATCCTTTATCACACCTAAGTTTGGGTCAAATTTGTGCAAAAATGTAATATTCTGATACCCGAGTGCTACTTTCCATGTGACTGCAGTGGCCATATCATTTTGCCTAGCAATGTCATTAATCCTAATAGATATTAGGGATTTTTGATGGTTGACAGATTTCCCCCAGAGACAGGAGGATGATAGGCCCAATCTAGGCAGATTAAATAAAACTTGTGACAGGGTTATCTCTTTTCTGGGAGCAAATTTTAACCCAGTGTCCCATACGGAGTGACATAGTGGAGCATGCAACTGGGAGCATGCCTGTCTCTGCTTTCAGAACTGTCCCTGGAGTCACGTGCCCTGGGGAACTCTCAAGAGGACCCATAGAAATTTGTTTTGAATAACTTCAAGGGCCTCAAACATACTCAGGGGAAGACATTCTGCATCATATATGAGCAGAGACAAGACCTTTGCTTTAAATATACCAAGAATAGTAGAGAGTGTAACAACTTTGGATTTAGCTGCTAGCCTTAAAATCCCCTTATATGCAGCAGCAGCAGCCTTAAGTACTATATAGTGGTCTTTTCCCAAGGACCATTGCTACTAAAAGTCACATCCAAATACACGAAGGATTTGACTTGTACAAACTCATTGCCCTTTATGTTCCAAGATCGAGGTTTGAACCTTCTTTCCATAACCATGATCTGTGACTTCTTAAAATTAATAGTTAGACCATTCTTGGAGCAATAATCTAAATTTTTCTCCAGCTGGTGACATAGCCCTCTTCTCGTTTGGGACATTAGTACAACAAAGTCAGCATAGGGTGATTTCAGACGTGACGAATCCAAGATTCACCACGCCTGAATCACACTCAAACGCAGCCCGTGTTTGACTGAGCTGAACGTCTGTTTGCTACCTGCCAGATGTTCACCACAGTCAAACGTGGGCCGTGTTTGCATTCACCACACTTCTGGACCCGAGGACGTGAGCGGGTCCAGAAGTGTGGTGAATGGCCACCACAGCAGGGGTGAGTGAATCGTAACGTCTGCTCACTCACCCCTGCCGGTGGTAGAATCCATTCCCCCCCGACCGCGGTGGCGAGTGCAGCCGGATTGGCCTCTCTCGCTGCCTGTCTGGCGGGGGGAGGGCCGTTGTAGAACGCAGGGGGCGGGGCCATGTGGCAGCACACTGTGCCATGCAGCCCCGCACCCACCGCGATCTGCGGTTCACCAACAGAACTTACGGCGGGCCCCATTCACCACAGGCCGTGGTTCGCCGGTCCCCGCGGTCCAGGGAGGAGCGGTGCACGTCTGTTGGCGTGCCCCTTCACCCCGGACTGTGGTCCGAACCACCTCACAGCCCGTGGTGAATGGGGCCCGCCGTAACGTCTGAAATCACCATAGAGGAGGGCTGTAATGGTCCGGTTCTTGATCTTAGGCAGGCAACCCTCCTTTCCCATTAGACACCTTATTAAATCACTCAAAAAGATATTAAATAGAGTTGGTGCCAATAATACAGCCCTGCCTTAAACCTCGGTCTATCGGTATAGGACGGGACAAATTCCCTTGTGTCCCTAACCTTATTCTAGCTGAGTTATTGGTATGCAGTTGTATAATTAAGGCAAGCATGTTTTCATTTATCCCCCACTGTTTCAGCTTTGTACACAATTTTGCTCTAGGTATCAAATCAAAAGCTTTCTGAAAATCAATGAAAGGCAAAAATAGCTTTCCAGCTCTTATTTTTGTATACTTGAATATCAGGTGCAACAGTATAAAACAGTTGTCTTTAGTGGAACTACCATTACGAAAACCAAACTGTTCCTCCAGTATCAGGAAACAGGCCGTAGTCCAATTCTCCAGCTGTCTAAGGCGCGTCTTAGCGTACAGCTTCCCTATAACTGGGAGAAGGCTAATAAGTCTGTAACACACGGGGTCTTTTAAGTCCCCCTTCTTGAATATTGGGGTTATAATGCTGCATCCCCAACAAAGGGGTATCCTCCCTGATCTATTTATAAAAGTAAAATATTTAGCTAATGGGGGGGCCACCAGTCGGGGCTTACCTGCAGTGTTTCAGTGGTTACATACTCATAGCCAGGTGCTTTATTCTGTTTTAAGTCTGCAATCAACTCTAGAATCTCAGAGTCCCTTATCTGGGGATCAAAGTCTGCATTTACAAGTTCCAGCAAGGTATCTTGCGGGGGGGGGGGGGAAGCAAAGATCTCTAACCCTGTTTCCTGAGCTTCCTTATGGTATAACTTAATAAAAACATCCATCCAAATTGCCTCCTCCATTGGTACTGGGTTCAGAAAAGGACCGGTCTGGGGTGCAATTCGTAGTTAATTATATCTCAGAATGCCCTTGAATCTTTCTGAGACGCAGCCACCCTAAGTCTGGCCCATATCAAATTTGTATGGCGTTCCTTCTTTAATTTGATCAAGGATTTATAGGAGTTCCTTTCAAGTAAATAGAGAATTCTAAATTCCTCAGATTCAGTTTTAATCCAATTAGTTTTGGCCCGAAGCAGAGTCGCTTTAGCAACTCTACATTCTTGAACATACCATCTATTTACGACAAAGTTTTTAGGGTGTTCATTGTGAGATAATACTTTGGAACTTAGTAGAGATATTATCCTTGAAAAAAGTCCGTCTAAAGCGTCAGGGTCCTGTCCCGCTCCTGTCATTATCGAATGTCATAGTTGGGACAGCTCTTGTCCCCAAAGGGAATCATAGACCTGAATAGCCTGCTTTGTAGACCATCTGGTTCTAATCGGCACCAAAGGCCTCTTACATCCAGCCGTCTTCATCACTTTGGGGAAAACTGTATCAGAAAAAGTAAAATCAACAGTCAGGGCCATATGTTCACTTTCCTAGTGACTATCTTTAAATTCTGAAAACTATCATAGAGATAAACAGGTACCACTATATAGTCAATGACCCTTTCCCCATTAGCGTTCACGAATGTATAATTTCCCTCCAAATCACCCGGTATGATACCATTCAAAGTCATCAGGGTACAAGTTCTCAAAAGTTTTAACATGGAATGGCCTGATTCATTGATAATGGAATCTCTGCTACTCCTGTTTAGGGGATACTGTATACTACGCCTTCCTTCAAGAGGGAGATAAGATGTGATTCTGCCCCAATTCTGGCATTCCAATCGCCCCCTGTTATTAAGAAAGCCTTTGGATACGCGACATACAAATAATCTATTAACTCCTCCAAAATATCCCAAATTTCTGGTTTATAATAGCTAGAGGTCTAAGGGGGAGGGGAAATATACAAATTTAACAATAGGATTTGAGTTCCAGGTGAGGGAGTCCAACGCTCCACTTGAATCTCCTGCCAATTACTGTAAATTTGCCTATTTGTTGTTGGATGTTTATCAGCAATCAGAATTGCTAATCCACCTGAAGCATGACTTTGGAATTTGTTCTAATGCCAGGTACAGAGTACGTCTGAAAACTTTGGACTGAAATCGTATTATTCGCCTGCAGCCAGGTTTCTTGCAAAAAAATTAAATCATGAGGTAGCAAAAATCATACCAATCCTGATCCTGAAGTTTTGATTTCAAACCTGCAATATTCCAGGAGGCGATTTTCAACCTCCACTCTTGTCTCATCCTGCTGTACTCAAGAGTGGAAGAAGTAACTTTAAGATATCTAGCATTAGAGGGGGATGGTCTACAGGATACTAGTCCTGAGGTGATCTGAGAGCCGTATTCCAATCCTCCAATGCTCCCAACCTGTCAGCAATCCTGGACATGCCCTCCTAAAGAGTCAGAAGATGGCCAGAAATCCAATAACAGGGTAGACGGGAGTTCCATCCTTCCAGACTGGGTGTTATCATGTAACGGCTCATCCACTGAATCTAACAGAGGACAATATTCTACCTCCACAAGATTCTCCATTTCTGTACACAACTTCCCTTGTTCATACCCATACTCTGCAAAATAGTGGCCTTAGATTGATCAGCAGAAATAAGGGGCGTGTGTGTGTGTTACCCAGTTCTCCTTTGTGCAAATATCGTAAAGCAGTCCATGCTTCCGAAACGTTCTCACATTGATGTGTTCCACCCTGAGACCCCAGGTGGCGAGCTTGATAGTCGAGAGTAGAGCATGACAGATTTCCCCTTATAGTGTCCAAATTCTGAATAAAAATATCCTGGTCCAAAACAGAAAGGGTATTGAAAGTGGCTAGAGAAGGGGCTACTCCAACCCCACCCGTATTGGTTTCCAGGAAAGATTGAATAGCCGCGGTCATAGCCCCTATATTTTTCTTAACTCCCTCTTTGGAGCATCCTCTATCTGGGAATTAGTCAGTTTCTGGGGGATAATTCCACTTAATTGGTTCAAAGATTCCTCTAAACTCACAGCATCATCACTTTTGCTAGATGCCAATTTAGCAGGGTTATCTGGGGCAAACTGACCCATGCAGGCATTAATTGTAGCCACCCCCGGGTTGGTATCCATCTCTTCGCCTAAAAGTAGAATCTCTACTGAGATCTTATGTGCGAGAGCAGCTGGATGGCGCGACCCTAAGGGGTACTGATTTGGGGAAGATAAGACAGTCACGGGGGTCGTTGTCTGGTTAACTGAGGCCGGTAATGATCTAGTATATGAAAAAACTTAATCAATAGAAACCCCCTTTGTCAGGAGGTATTTCCTGCTTAAAAACATCCTATTTACCAGACTCCCACCCCTAAAGAAAAGTCTGAGGGAAATACACCTCCTCCTATAACTAAGTTGGTCAACTTTTAATATATCTGCAGTGTTAAACTTGCCCCCCCACAAAGGGTAGAAAGATTATCAACAATTACACAACATTGTCCCAAATAGGAATAGACCCTTTGGAACAGGGTTTAACTTTGACCCCTATAGCATTTTGGTTAATATCCATAGAGCGTACAATGGGTCTAGAATTAAAATTACCAGCCAGAATCTTATTCCTGTCACATAATTTCCCATCAGGCCGCTCCCCTACCGGGACATCCCCAGTCAACTGGGGGTCAGTCGGGAAGCTACCCGCCTCTTTCTTCCGTTGCAGGCAATCCAGTTTGGAAGAAACCTCTTCCAACTGCGACCTCACCCATAACAGGAAGTTGCTCATGTCAGAGACACTAGAAAACAACAATGCTATTGTCTTGGCTATAAGATGGCATTGGGCCTTCAAGGTTTCCTCCATCTCGGAATTGGTATACTCATTAAGGGGGTCTGGAGAGGTTCTTACAGGACTATCCACAAACAACTTTCCACACCGAGTGTTTGAGTTGTCCAGGAGCCCTCCAGTACCTAGAAAAGGTCTGGTTGGGGTTTGGCCACTGCCCTTCAATAAATGACCTGAACTGCTTAGATCACCACCAGAAACAATAGCAGACTGCACTCCTTCAATGCAAATATCTAATTTCAGATGCTTCTGCCTAGGGTTGTCTGTAACGGCAGTCAAGGGAGACAGGACTCTAAGCCATTTTTCTCCCATGATCAAATCTCAATAAACTCCACCTCAGAACAAAAAAAAAAGGATACCTTGGTTGAGTATAGAATATTGATACGGCCAATTCTAATTGGCAGTGTACAAAGTAAGACCCTTCAATTCCAAATTGTATGTAACAGAGCAAAAAAAAAAAAAAAGACAGCAATACGGCCACTCGCGGCCAACGCCTAAGGCTGCACGCACAAGGGCGCGCCCTTGCGCATGAAGCCCTTAGGCGTGACGTCCAACGGCGCACGCCTACTTCATGGCCACAGGCAGTGGAGCTCTCAAATAGCTGCGTCGCCGGAAGTGGGAATCCCTGAATCACAAGAGCGAGTCAGAGGGAGTGATTAACAGGTAACCACCAAAGGGAGATCCCTTACAGATAAGCCCCACTGTCCCCACAGCTGGTACTCAGTACAGGTCCAAATGAGGCTTTATCAGTGACTTCCACGTAGACCCAGCTGCACGGCGGTGTTCTCTGAGCCTTGTCTCCCACACAGTTGTTTTATGCATTTTATTTGTTATGCCGACGAGCATGTAAAAATAAACGTACTTACTTACTTACCTATAGACCTGAGTGTTGCTGGATTTAAGAGTTTTTATGGGTTATCTCAAGATGAAGAACCACATTTTAATCTATGCTACCCTGGCACTGGGATCTTTATGGCTTTCGGGTACATTTTTTAGAGCAGGGACGGGGAAATCTCAGGCTTGGAGGACAAATGTGGCCTGTGGCTAGTTTTTATGTAGCCCCCTTTCCAGTTCCTGGATCTGGCTCCTGGATTCAGTTTCTACCCCAAGTACTGAAAAACTGAGCCTAGGGCAAGGGAGCAGAGATGAGGGCCAGGACACAAGAGTAAGGGACAGATTGATGGCACAGATCCATGATCCGGACCCTCTTCTTCCTGAGTGCACCCCTTAAGCACCTGTATCCCCAACCTCTATATGACCTTGGTGCTTTTACTAATATTCAGTGAGGCCCCTGGGATGGAAAAAGTTCATCACCCCTGTTTTAAAGGCGCCTAAGTAAATTAGAAGCATAAATCCTGTTTTTAAAAATAACATATGTGCTCAATTTACACGATAGCTGATCAGCCTTCAATGACACCTTGGTTGAGGTCACATGAGCAGTGAGGCCCAGATTCCCACACTGTCCCATGGCATGCAAGTGTGGCCATGACACTGCATGGCCAGCAAGAGGAGTTGGGCACATGAGCAGCCCTCCCATGAGGAAGTTGGGTTGCGCTCAGGGCTCCCACCATGACTGGGTTGGGTTGTGGTGCCGGCCACCTGAACAAGTACCCAGCCTGACCCTACCCTGCCTCCCTCCCATGGCCCAATGGAGATTCTCCCCCCGGTTGTGACAGGCAACAGCGCCTGCTGCTCATGGCCCCACACCATGGTCCCTCTACATGAGTAGCCCCACCTTGGGCAGCCTTAACCCAGTTGGGGTAAGGTTGCTTTGCAACACGTTATTTTTTTCCAAGGACGCATCACGTAGCATCCATCTGTTCCAGAACATCAGGCGGGCATGTTCCACATGGTGCACTGCATTGCATGGCCCAGCTGCCCAGAGCGGGGTAAGGCTACCCAAGGCATGGCAGGCTCCCCACTCTGTCTCGTGTGGCAGGGCTACACCCATTGTCTCTTAGTTGCCAAAGCTGACTTGGGCTCTAAAGTTACTTTGGAGTTTTTGAAAGTTTTACCTTTTCCCCTTAGAAATCAGAAACCTACCCATTGCTGGTACCAGACATAATAAGGTACCACTGTGGTGGATGGGAGTACTAGGGATATTGGCAACCAGGAATCTAAGGCATTGGAATTTTGATTTACAGCTTGTTTGCACCCTTAGTGTGTGCATGGTATGTCATGGCATATACCCACTGCGCAACATACACACACCACGTGTGTACTTGGTGTGCGTTTGCGTGCTGCATACAATATGCACATGGCCTTGGATTGGGGCCATTGTAATAATGCTGGAGATTGTGAACAACATTTTCCAAATATGGGCTGAAAATTGGACCCCTAATTAAGCAACTAAATAAGTGACCTGATTTATTTATTTATTTATTTACTTTTTCTGAGTGATCCCATCATTTCGATGCAGTCAAAGAGTTTGTCATTGTAATTATTCTTTGCAAGTACGGCTACAGTGAAAGAACCCTATTCAAGACTGCCCACATCAATTCTTCCCTCCCCACCTTTCTTGCCATGGCACAAGGGATTTGTGTGTGTGTGTTCATACACCATTTACTACAGATAGATCCTTGTCTATCTGACCTCACTAAAGTAAGTGTATAGTTCATGAGCCTCCAATTCTGTGAATATGATGCAACAGTCATGTGAAATTGTAGACTCTGCCTTCACTTAAATGAACATTAACACTTTTTGTAAAAGTTTAATTAATCTGTTGCCCCATACTTGGTGGCCCGATTGGCATGAACATTTTTGCATTTTAAAAAAAAACTTGTTTTCAAAGATTAAATTTTCATTACTTCTTTGGAAAGTATGGGTAAAAACAAACATGACAGTGGACCGCTGTGACACGGTCTGGCATGGACCGTGTAGGCATTGCTAGATGTTGACCCAGAATATCCCAGGTCATGTTGGTGGCTAGCCCAGGCTCTGACCTCGGAAAACCTCGGAGGTCACAGCCCAGGCTAACATCTGTCCCATTGGACCAGAGCGGGGCTGCACATTTGTTCCCAGGCCAACCTGGCCCGAATCTCTGGACCTGGCCTAGGTCTGTCATGATGATAGAGCCATGGCTGCCCATCATTGGCCACCATGACTGGCCGTCATAATGGGGGGCAGGGCTCAGCAAGGAGGTGGGGCTGGCCGCACGTTCCCTATTCTCCCCGCCCTCAGACTGTGCTGGTCAGACACATGTTTGTTTTGTACTCCGATCTGACCTGCACCGTGTCCGCCTGGGCTGCCTCCTGGGTCAGCCTGGGATGCAGCAGCCCAGGTATCACTTCTTTTTCCACACTATATCTAAGTCCCATGCTAAGAGAGCCTCCATAAAAACATACTGGAGTAGACTGTTCAGGTGTCCTATAATCTCTTTTTAAAAAATGGAATGGGTGTGTGCTCCACTACAATTATCATAGGACTAGACCCTGTTTCAAACAAATGGAGTCATCTAACCCTAACAGATGGTTTACTGAGAGAAATGGTGGAAATGACATTATAGTGGGTTCCAAGCTGCCACCAGATCAGGGGATCAGAAGAAGAGCAAAATAGACAGATGGGATCAACCCCAGATACTGTGACCCTGGTCTGGGTCAGTAATATCCATTCCTGACACAGAACTAAGTGGCCTGGTCTTTTCTCATATTTTGACCAAAATTGTCTAGATTCAGATTGCCCTGCCGACAAAGTATTATTGAACTGCGCTGAATTATTTCTACACACAGCTCACAAAAGTGTGAGCACACTTGTTCACACATGTCTACATTTGTGAGAGCGTGTGCGTGCACACACACACACACACCCCTTTATGGAATGCTTATACTTCTTCATCTTATTGAAATGCACATCTTTTTTCCTGCCTCATGAAAGTAATCAGTACAGTTAAGTATGAACTGAGCTGCTTAAAATATTCCTTTAAATATAACCTTTAAAAATCTATTCCATGCTTGTGCTCCAAATTGAATTTTTGAACAACAGGTGCCTCTAGCAAATTAATTTTGCATTTCTTACAATTAAAGATTGTATTTATTTATTAGTTTATTGTTTATCCTTGAGGATCCTCAGGTTTGTTGCGAGATATGAATGTGAAGATTGTATTCCAATTCAAAAGCAATTCTTAGTCGTGAGAGTGTGGTTACTGTGGGTGTTTTCAGACATGACGGGGCGGCTTCGCCCCGTCCCGAAAACAACCCAGAGATTCCCCGCCGGGATCACCCAGGCACGGCAAACAGACGTGCCGGGGATCCCGGCGGGGAATCAGGGAGGGGGCGGGGCCGCGCGGCGCAACGTGTGGCCGCACGGCCCCGCCCCCTCCACGCTGCCTCGCCGCCCGCCCTCCGGGGAGACGGGCGGGTGGTGAGGCCAATGCCACCGCAGTGTCTGGCCGAGTTCACCACGCCCGGAATCCCACCGGGGATTCCGGACCGTGATAGCCGACCAGACGTTACTTTTTTTGATGCCCGCCTGGAATCACTTTCACCACGCTTCTCGATTTTTGCGCCGGTAGCCCGGGAAACGTGGTTGAAATTGACCCCATGTGGGTATTCAGCGTGGCGAACATCTGGCGGCTGCCGAACAGACGTGCAGGGTACAGTGACCACATGTAGGTATTCAGCGTGGTTCACTGTGATCTCGTCACGTCTGAAAACACCCAATGTTGGTCCCAAATGTAAGAAAAGGAGACACAGGATTTCAGATTACACATTTCATTGGATTGAATTTCTGTTAGTGACAGTATGCAAGCTGTCAGGTCATATGGTGCCCTTCCTCAGGCCTGTAAAAAGTCCGAACTTTAGACTAAGCAAATGCAGGACTGGTGAGTTGGCCCAGTAAAAGGTATCATTTGAACAATTTGGCTCCAAAGCAATCCTACAGGTCCTCAGGAGGCTTAAATGCCAATATAGGCCCAACATCTCTATGATTCATGCAGAAGATATTTTCCCCCCAAGTTATTGCTTTTTCTCTCTATTTTGTATAGGAACATTAAAATGCAAAGAGACTGTAAATTATAAATGAACAGTTAAATGAGGCTGTTGATTGCAATAGCTGAAATCTAATTAAGCAGCTTAAGATCTAAGTGATATTATCATTAAAGAGTTACGTTAACACAGCATCTGATCAACTTCCTAATTTGTTTCATGTAAAATACACTTACGAGACAATATATTTCCTGAATAGCAAAAAGATCAATTTGTTTATTTAGAAGGAAACAATTAGTCCAGGGCCACATGTTCAGATTATATGTCCCAGGGAAATTGAGCAACATAGATCATTTTAAAGCTTGGGTCATGAGGATTTTAAAAAACACCAATTACCATTATTTTCCTTAAAATCTAGGTTCTCGGTCAGACCACAACCTGAAATAACATGAAAATTAGGTTCTAAATGGTTTTATATGGTATTAATCAATATAGGTTAAGATAATAAAAATGAACCTGGATACAATAGTATGATTTAACAATTAGGCCACAAAGAACTTTGGTCCTTTGGTCTGAGTGTTCAGTTCGATGATCTATTGTGCAAAATGCTACATTTATTATATTTGACTTGGTAACCACAAATTTCCCTCCCCAAATTCCAAGATGAAGGTCCCATGAGCTGTCTCTTATGGCTCATAAATAATAGCAGACATAACACCATCAGCATGTACAATGTATATATATTATTTAGGGACATTTGACCATTAGTATAGAAAATTTATTATGACACTTCCTTTGAGCTGTGACTTTGAACCTGGAAGGGAAAAAAATAGCAACAATGGTTGTTTTTCAAATGGATGTGTCCATGCATGGCTCCCCACCATCCATGTGTCCAGCTGCTCGTGTGACGGTGGTGCGTGGGATGGTGCGCTACTGTGACCCAAGCATCTGCCACTTGTGTTCATGCACAGAGCACTCCTGAGTCCCCCATCCAGAGTCCCCCATGTGGGCCAGGGTGACTGCCTTTGTGGATGGGGAAGCCATGCTGGGAGCTGCTCATTTGAAGCATATTGTGTGTGCGGACACCCCGCAGCTGGACCAGTCAGAAGCCATGGGCCCGCCCCCTCCTGCGGTGCCTGTTTAAAAACACCCAATGACTTTAAGAAAGTTTATGGTCTAATCTTTGAATTGATATATGTTGCCAATTTACCCAGTGAAATTCCCACAGAATTACATTTGGCTCTGCACTAAATATCAAGCATTTAAACTGAAAATAAACTGACAGAGAGAGACAGTCCATGGTGAAAAACACAGTTCAACTGGAAAAAGTGCAGAGAAGGCAACAAAAATGATCCAGGGTATGGAATGGCTTCCACAGTAGGAGAGACTTGATAAGCTAGGGCTCTTCAGGTCAGAGACAAGGGGTAATTTCAGACACAACGGATCCCGGTCCATGTCCGTGATTGAGCGTGGCGGGCCTCCAGGCCCGTCACATCTAAAATGACTCAAGATGTCTGAGAGGGTATATGATAGAAATTTACAAAATCATGACTCAATGGCTATGGGCCATCTCTTTGCTAGCTCTTAGCCTCAGTTCTCCATCTGTAAAATGGGTTGTTATGAGGGTGAACTAGATAAATATTATAAAGAGAGGTGAAACAAGCATCAGAATAACTGCTCATAGTTTTGTTTTAAAAATCTTTTTGAGCAGGTTTGACCATTTGTCAAAATGTTTGAGCAACAGGTTTTTCTCAATTTCAGTTTGTTCAGTTCATTTATTTAGTTTATTTCTGGTTTTTTGTTTGTTTTTCCAGGAACAGCAAAAGTGAGTGGTAGAAAACTGGAAGTGGATGGAATGAATGAACTAAACAAACTAGAATGGGTAATCGATCAAAGATCAGACAGGTTGTACTCATTACTTGGTTTGTTTGTTTGGTGCCGGATTGTTTGGATTCAAAGGGTTTGCTCATTTTGACAGGTGCTTGTTTCAGCTTTAATTATAAAGCACTTTGATCACTGAAAGTGCAATAGAAATTAAGCATAATTCTAACAAATTGTGTGTGTACGCTGTTCTATGAACTTCTGAAAAGAAGTCATAACGTTTAGGTCTACTTTATTATCAATTGTCTCCAAAATGTAAGGACAAGCCTTTTAGGTTTCTGTCAGACCTAAGCTTAGAACTGCCTGAATCTTTTTACCATTCAACCCTTCACAGCAGAAGTTGCAGTAGTGATTAAGGAGCAGCAATCGCCAGCAGATAACTCAAGAAATTAGAAGATGTGCCCATTTCCAGATCATGTAACTATATTTAAGTCTTTTATCTTGATGGACCTAGGTGTGACGATCCAGACTTTCCCAGATCCTGTCTGTCCATCCTTGATTTTTTCCTGACTTACTACTCGCCCAATAAATGACTCGCAGTAGTCTGTAACCCTTGGCCAGGCTGCTGGAACTTCTCTCTAGGGCTGAAATGAAAATTTTGCGTTGGTTCCAATTCTGTCAGAACTGGGCATTTTGTTTAGTCTGATCGGAACTCGAACTGAACAAAAAAACTTGGCCTTTTCTTATACGCGTAAAATAGCTGCCGCGATTCAGTGCATGCAAAATCATCTTGTTGTATGGTGGTGACCATTTTGTGAATGCGTGAAATCATCCAATCGGAATTCCAACCGGAAATTTATTCCTTTTGGAATAACAACTGGAATTTTGTTAGCCATTTCAATTTTGCAGAACTTTTCTGCAATATCAGAATGGCTTTTTTGGGACTAGTCCTACTCTGCTCAAACCAAAGAGCAAAGCCTCCCTGGTTCTGTTACTCTCTGGGCCCCCTGTGTTCATGAAGATGGAGGGGTAGGGGGGCTATGTTTCCCCCA
The DNA here is from genome assembly GCA_003113815.1 of Sphenodon punctatus. NCBI lineage: Eukaryota > Metazoa > Chordata > Lepidosauria > Sphenodontia > Sphenodontidae > Sphenodon > Sphenodon punctatus. The sequence goes on along the minus strand of QEPC01006715.1, from coordinate 398,461 downwards.
GGACTTGTGTTTCCTTGGCTACTTGTGTGACTGAGAAGCACCTGCCCTGGCAGGTGTAGGGCACCGGCACTACAATCAGTCAGAATTCACACTGATTTTTGAAACGATGAAACTTCATGGTAAAAAAAAAAAAAAGATGAGAGGGAAAGAAGAAGAGATAAAAGGTGCTTTGCATGTATGGCAGGATCTGCAGCAGTCAAACAGTTCACAGGGAGGATAGAATGACAGAACAGAAAGATAATGACAAAGAATAAGATTGAAGTGCAATTGGCTGATTCACCCTGGACTGGGCTATTGCTGGTTATAGTTTATGGCTTCCTTATTTATTTGTTTGTTTTGTTTATTAACATTTACACCCCACTCTTCCCCGAAGTTCCATAATCCTTCCTGGGGCAGCAACTGAGATTGTCTCTCTGCGGATCCTTGTCATACAGACAAGATTGGCAGGTGGTACCTGCAAGAGTGTGCATCCAGCTGACTGCAGATGCCGCAGTGGAACATGGAAGGAAACTTGGTCTTTTAGGTATGTGGGACCCACGTGTTTTAGGTCTTTAAAGGTCAAAACCAGTAACATAAATTGTGCCCAGAAAGCAATAGGAAGCCAGTGCAGACAGTAAAGCACAGGAGTCATGTGTTCATGGCGACCCTCCCTTGAAAGGAGCCGGTCCGCTGCAGTCTGCACCAGCGGCAGTGTACAAACAGTCATCAAGGGCAACCACACATAGTGTGCATTGCAGTCATCTAACCTTGAGGTTACAAAGGCATGGATGACAGTGGCCAGATCTGAATCCGAACAAAAGGACTACAGCCTCCTCACTAGATGGAGTTGGTGAAAAGTCCTCCTGGACACTGCCGCAACTCATCAATCCAGATGCAGCAAGGGGTGTAGAAGCACTCCAAGGCTTCAAACCTGAGTAACCAGAGGGGGCCAGACCTCCTCAATGTCAGGGGTACCAATCCCCTCCAAATCACAGGGTTGGCCAACCATTATCACTTCAGTCTTGTCTGGATTCAGTTTCAATTGGCTCACCCTCAGTGAGTCCCCAACAGTTGACAGGCATTGGGCAAGTAAAGTACCAAGACTGCAGGACCTGGGTTGGATGAAAAAGAGAGGAAGAGCTGGCTGTCATCAGCATATTGATGGCACTTCACTCCAAACCTCTGAATGATCTCGCCCAGTGGCTCAGATACACATTTGAACAACAGGGATCAGGGGAGACAGAATGAACACCTCATGAACAGTCACAAAGAGCAGCCCCACGTAGAGCGCACTGCAGTAGTCTAGCTTAGAGGTTACAAAGGCATGGACGACGGTGACCAAAACGCAATCTGATAAAAAAGGTTGCATCCTTGGTGAAAAGTGCTCCCAGCCACTGCCATAACCTGGCAATCCAGGCGCAGCAATGAATCCAAGAACACCCCAAAGACTGCAAACCTGAGTGACTAAAGGAGGCTGGATCTTATCAATAACGGAGGTGCCTATGTCCCCGAGAGCACAAGACTATCAACAATCATTACTTTAGTCTTGTCTGGATGGGTCATCTGAGATAATCAGGGAGCAAAGATCAGGACAGGGCTCATGAAGCTGGGCCCAAGACAGGATAAAGTCTGGACTGCAGGCAAGCCTGTTCATCATCACATTGTCCAGACACTTCCTGCTTCTTGTCATAGCGTTACATATGGCTGAGGGCAGCCAATCAGGAGAAGAGGCCAATCAGCCAGTCAAACACCTACGGCTGCCAGGGAGCTGCAGCTGCCTAACAATAAGACTGCAGGCTTGAGCCTAGAGGCAGCTTCTAGTCAAGTAGTGCCCAAAGGCTGGAAGTTCAAGACCAGTGGAAACTCCTACTCCCTTTAGTAGTCTGGGTTTCAAGCAGAAATCAGTGAAAAGGAGTTGCGATCGCTTAATAGGGCTTATGGCCATTTTGAATAGAACACATTCTGCTATTGTCAACATATAAATTGTACCTAGATTTGCCATGTCCTGCACAATCCAGGAATGATGCTGCTTGCCTAGTATCCCCTGCCCAGGAATTTCTCAAGATGTACCAGCTATTCGCTCTAAAATAGGTGGAACGCATTGGAAAATGTACTATTGCTGTTAGACAAAAATGAACCAAAACCATATAGCGCTTATTGTCACTGTTGTGCCTTTCCCCTAGCCTTCATCCATAGGACAATCTCTTGTTAATTCCCATCTGATGCCCTCTTCCTTCATAAGTGACATGCCAGGCTCTGCTGGAGGAAGAACAGAACTTCTGTGCCCACTGGGTCGCTGTCAGGGCCCCTAACAAAGTCACAAACAGGCCCTTTGCTTGTTGCATTCTTGAAAGCGGCACACTCACATTGCAACTGTGCATGGTATTAGTGTGCAAATAGCTGAATTGTTGTCTTTTTATGTTCAATTAATTTTGAAATAAGTGTCAGCTACATTTTTTGATGGAACAATAGATTTGCTCAAACCATGAAGCACAACTACTCATTAATAGCCAATCAAACGACATATATATATATATACATATATTATATATATATATAATAACACTTCTATACAGCCCCCTCCTGCCCAATGGCAGCCAGGGGTGGTGTACATCATATAATAATATAAAAATAAAATAAACACATAATAAAAATCACATTAAAAATCCCCCAGCGGGCCACAGCAGGTGAGCGTCCTGTCTGTTTTCACCCCTTCCGTTCATTCCTTCATCTTTGCTCCCTTACTCTGAATTCAGTGTTTGAGGTTACGAACTGGATCTGTGGGCTAGATCCAGGAACTGGAAAGGGGCCAAAGTAAAACTCGTTGTGGGCTGAATTTAGCTCCCGACCTTAAAGATTCTCCATTCCTGGCTTAGTAGTTAGTTCTGCCACGGGGGCAAAGATAATGGTCTGTGTAGGGGTGGGAATATCGGTATCGGATAAATCTGATACACCTGATAATCAGGTATATTGGATTATTCCGATAATCTGATAATCACCGGTATCGGCATACCGGATTTTTAACATTGGCCGCTTTACCGGTTGTTTTACATCGCGACCATTGAAGTGAATGGCCACAATGTAAAAAAAACCAGTAAAGTAGCCAATGTTAAAAATCCGGTATGCCGATACCGGTAAATCCAATACCGGGGAGATCCAATACCGTTAAATCCGGTATTCAGTATTCTCCCCGGTGTCCCATCCCTAGTGTAAGACCTCAGCTATTGGGGTTTTATAAGTCCAGGTCTCAAAACATGCAGGAGTCACGCGGCGCCGCTGTTCCCAATGGCACCGCTCAGGAAGTGAGTGTCTAACCACACCGGCCGCAGGGGTTTCCCGACCACGGACTTCTGAAGTCTGTGGAAAAGCACCAACATGTAAAAATGCCCTCAATTCCTAGTTAAATGTCCACATTTAATGCTGTGGGGTAGCTTTTTCCGCAGTTTAATTCTGTTTAGACAATTACACATGGTATTGTTCTGTGAGGGAGAGCTTCTTGCCACAGAAAAGTAAAGGCAAAATCCATGGTACTTACTCGCACACATTGTGCGTAGGTTGTGCATGCACCAAGTGAAAGATGTGCTTGTGGCAATGGCAGGATGATGTATCGTGTGTAATGCATGCACTTGGGTGGGGGTTCTTTCCTACTCTTGGTGAGTGTGCAGTGCATATGTGCGCTTGGTGGCTGTGTGTACCTTGGATCAGCACCGAAATGCTTTCTTGATATTTGCAGCTGGTTCCCAATATGTCAAAAGAGGCCACGGCTTCCAGACCAGAGGATCCTGCCACCCACTGCCTTAAAAAACACTTCCTTGCTCAAGATGACCAGGGTCTAAATTCTGATACCCTTATTCATCATGTTGAGTTCCGAGTAGCATCTTAGTTTGTAAATCATTCTACAGTGTTCAGTGGAAGTATTTGTGACTTATGGTATGATTCAAGGCATGTAAGGATATCCAAGTGTGACCTCAAGTAGATGTTTTCTTCCTGGGTTTGGCAGTCTTTGCTGTGGAAACAAATGAATTAGATTTTAGAAACCTTTAGCATACTGGTCAAGTGTAGCCTTGTCTGGCCCTCATCTCTGATTCAGTCAAGTTTGGGGTCTGAAAAGCATTGCTGATATTCCTCTTGTGTTAGCTTCCTGCCGTTTTTAGCTGCGACCTTGTGAGGATCTTATGAATCACTTTGTTTTCAGTTCCATGAATTCACTTCAAACTTATGAAACAATAAACAGTGCAGCAAAGGAGAAAGAGACAAAACAAAAGAAGGGAGACGGCGATAGTGCTGAAAGAAGAATGTAAGCTGTAAAAGCTTTTCATTTGCAAAGAGATGAGAAGCAAATGCCTAGTAGCTTTCAATGATCTGACGTTCTCTAGGATGTAGCGAGGCAAGATTTGAGCAAACGATGGCTCCCCAGATCTATCGTGGGAAGAGGGCACCTGAATCTCTGAAAGTAATTACAAGTACTTTATTTAAGGTACTTACGGGGCCCCACTGTTACAGTACGAGAGCAACTTACAGGGTGTTACCACAAGTGATGGGGGGACTGCCTTTGTCACAGCTGATCTGGACTGGGAAGCTGCTTGCATCCTGGTCAGGACTGGTTCAGGCCATGGAACATTTTTGAGGCTGGGCCAGGGGCAGGGGAGGGAGCAGCTGCTCCACTCAGGATCCCACCCCCCCAACATGACAGGCAGTCATGGCATCCTATGATGGCCACCCTAATGGCTGGTCATGTCGGTCCCAATCTGGACTGGGTCACAAACTTTATAGCCTACTGTTGCACCGTAGGGGGCTGGGAGCCACTTGGGCTCGCCCCCTCCCCTCCCCATTGCCATTTGTGGCTCCGCTCACCCGCTGGGAGCCAGTCCTCCCATGATTCTACACCCCCTCCCAGTGGCAGAAGTGAGGGGGGGACACCATCATCTTCCCCGTGGCTTCCGGGGGTGGGACGTTGGCCTTAGCAGGGGCTTTTAAGTGGCGTCTCTGCTGGCCACTGCTGCTGCTGCACCATAGGGGGCTGGGAGCCACTCCACCCCATCACCGTTTGTGGCTCTGCTTGCCTGTTGTCAGGACTGCGATCAAGTCCTCTTGGGATTCTACCCCCCTCCCGGTGGCAGAGGGAGAGGGGGGAAGGACCACCATCTTCCCTTTGGCTTCCGGGGGTGGGGCACTAGCCCCAGCAGGGGCTTTTAGGTGGTGTGCATGCCGGCAGCACCACAAGTGTGCACCACAGGCGTGTGCCTAAGGACCACGCCAAACGGCCCTTGGGTGTGGCCCTTGGTGGGGCCTGGGTGAGATGGGGTGTGGGGTTTTGTTAGTCAGCAGGGAATGGTGGGAGGGTTTGTACTGGGGATATTTATATTTAAGGGGGGAGTGTGGGAGGGGATAGGTGGGAGGTGAGGGTTTTATTTTGTATTTTATGTGGAGGGTGTGGGTATTATTTTTGGGGTGAGGGATGGGATGTTTGGGGGGAGGGAGAAAGAGGATTAGGGAGGAAGGGAGGGGAAGTTATTGGGAGGGGGTGGGGATCTCCCTCGATGCCTAGGCGAGCAGCCTGAGGGGGGTGGTCAGTCACTGGATGGGATGGCGGGGGGGCGGGGCAGTCATTGGGGTCATGACAGGTCGGGGAAGATATGGTCCCAAAGGGTGGAGTGGGAGATCGGTGAGGCGGGACAGGTGCCTGGTGCAGGTCCTGATCACCTCCCCCCGCGTAGTTGGGCAGGTGGTTCCTGGTTAGAGGGCCCCCGACCCTGTGTTGGTGCTGTTGAATGCGAGATCAGTGGCTAACAAGGCAACAGCTATCTAGGAATTGATCCTGGACCGTGCCGCCGATCTTGTGTGCATCACGGAAACATGGCTGGACAATGAGTTGGGGTCTATCTTGACTTGTTGCAGCCCAATATTCCGTGCACCATCAGCCTCAATTGGAGGGACGGGGTGGCGGTGTAGCCATGGTTTTTAAGGAGTGAGTGCTGCTTGTATACCGTGCACCCACCTGTGCAGCAGCCTCCCTGCATGCTCTAGCAGAGGTGGTGTTAGGAGTGGTGTTGCGGTCCCCGAAGACAGTAGTCTTGGGGGACCTCAACATTCACGCTGATGCTGACCTTGGAGGAGCTGAGTGTGAGTTCATGACTGCCATGGTAACCATGGAGTCAGGACCTGTCCCAGTTGGTTATCGGCCTGACACATCAGGGGGGACATACCTTAGACCTTGTGTTTTACACTGACCTTGAGGCAGGTATTCCGTTGGTGGGGGAGATATCAACTGTGCCCTTGTTATGGAAGGACCATTACCTTCTGCAGACCTCCACTGCTGGCGCATGTCTGCCCTTGGAAAGGTGTGTAATCGGTTTGGATGTTTTGCCCCCAGAGGCTGATGGAACTGTTGGAAATACATTCCTTTGGTTGCATCCCCCCTAAGCACCTCATCCTGTTTTTTTGCTAGAAACACCAGGAGTAGACAGACAGATCAGGGAACCCTTCCCCCATCCTATCTGTCCTACTCCTGTCAGGACCTGATTGGTCAATCTCCTCCCCCAGGAGATTTCTCATCTCTTTGTGTCTCAGAGAGCTTCCTTCCTCCGTCTTGAACACACCTAGTCTTAGGACTTAGCATAGATGTAGGTCTTTCCTATCCTACATGTATTTCCTAATAAAGCTACTTAAGCTTAAGTATGCTTCCTGCCTGCTTATTGATGATTAGCTACTCACACTCCTCTGTAAACTCTGCATTGGGCAAATGGATGCAATGATCTCACCGTCCTTGCATTTCCAACAGGAACCAGAGTGATTCCGGAATGCCCTGGGTGAGATACCCTCTGACCTCAACGACCATCTCATCGATGACCTCGTTGTGCTATGGAATACTCTGCTGACAGAGGCTGTGTATTGGACGGCTCCTAGGTGTCCACTGCCCAATCGACAGCACTTCAGACCGCCTTGGTTTTCCAAGGCACTGCGGTTGCTGAAGCGAGAAGGGCGGCGATTGGACCAGGGTCGTTCGACCCTGTTCGTTCTATTAGATCTATCAACTGCATTTGATACCATTGAACATGAGGTGTTGGTGACACGCCTGTGGGATTGTGCAGGGGTGGGTGGGACTGTTCTTGAATGATTCCGCTCCTTCCTGACTGGAAGAACTCAGTGAGTGGTGCTGAGGGAGTATTTGTCATCATACCGAAACCTCTCGTGTGGAGTCCCGCAGGGTTCTGTTTTGTCCCCTCTCCTGTTCAACATATACATGCAGCTGCTTGGCAAAATGATCAGGCGGCTTGGCATGCAGTGTCATCAGTATGCCGATGACACTCAGCTGTACCTCTCTTTTTCAGCTGACCCAGGCCCGGCAGTCTTGGTGCTTACTCGGTGTCTGGCTGTGGGGGACTGGATCCTGACAAGACGAAGGTGATGCTCGTTGGTAAGGCGATGGAGGTGTTGGCCCCTGTCATTGATGGGGTCTCCCCTCCATTGGTGCCTCAGGTGCCTCTGGGGGTGCTCCTTGATGCGCAGCTCTGGCTGGATGTCCAGGTGGAGGCTGTGGCGAGGAGCGCTTTTCACCAACTATATTTGGTACGACGACTTTGGCCTTATGTTTCAGACTTGGACCTGGCCACTATCATCCATGCTTTCATCATCTCTAGATTGGACTATTGTAACATGCTCTACGTGGGGCTACTCATGGTGACGCCTTGGAAACTGCAGTTGGTGCAGAATATGGCGGCCCATCTTCTGGTAGGACTGGGCCACTGGGAACACATTACACCAGTGCTCTGTTCTCTGCAGTGGCTGCCGGTAGCTTTCCAGACCCGATTCAAGGTGTTGGTTTCGCCTATAAAGCCCTAAACGACCTATGCCCTGCGTATCTGCGGGACCGCCTCACTCCCCGGGTGCTGGATTGGCCCCTGCGGTCATCTGGGGGTGCCCTGCTCGAGGTTCCCCGAGTATTCTGGAGAGGATGTTCTCAGTGGCTGCACCACGGCTGTGGAACTCCCTTCCGGTTGGGGTCCATTTGGCGCCAGACCTTCCCTCTTTTCAGAGAAGTTGTAAGACCTGGCTATTCTGGCAGGCGTTTGGTTGGGGAGATGGGTGATGGGTTGAGGGGAATGGGTTGGGGTGGGTGTTTTTTCTTCTTTACATGTGTTTTAATGATCGTTGTTTTATGGATTGTAAGACGCCCCGAGTTGCCTGTGGCAGAAGGGGAGGGGTAGAAATTTTAAAAATAAATAAATACTGTAACCCACTCTGACCTGATCAGTTTCTGGTTTCTGGGATCATAGCCTGAGGTATTTGACAGTCAGCCAATGAATGTGACGGTGGCCTGTGGGACAAACTGGGCCTCCATCATGTTTGTTAACACTCACAGGCTTTATTCATCCTCCTAATATTCCTTGCAGGATGGAAATGCTATTATTCTTATATTTGTGGAGAAATTAAGGTCTGGTCTGTGCTTCACTCTTGCACTGACAAATTAATGTCCCCAATTAAACTAAAGAAGCACATTGTAAACAGTCCTGCATGCAAAAGCTTGCAAAAATCCAGAGGATGTTGCATAGCTGGGTTTAGGTAAATTTGTAGAAGATAAGTACATAACTGGCTGTTAGTCGAAGAGGTCAGGGGATGTCACCTCTCTCTGTCAAGAACCGGGAGGGAACAGCACGGAACAGATCACTCTGTTATGACCTGTTGGGTACTTCTACCAAAGTGACTGAGAGGGGCCACAGTTGGAGACAGCAGGGTCCTGGGCTGAATGGACCAGTGTGGCACTTCTTACGTTCTTATAGCAGTTGTGCAGGGCCCAGGAGACTGTTGTGCATCCACACATAAGAAGTTCCTGCTGCCAGTCAGTCCCCCTTCTGGGCTTCTGTGGAGTTAGTGCAGGCTCCCTGGCCTGGTGCATTCCCTGCCAGCATGCTCCCCTTCTGGGCTGAGACTGCTGGCTTGCCCCTTTGCCAGTCAGTTCTCAGGGGGCAGCCTTGGGTGCTGCAGACTCCCAGGCCCCCTTCCGCAAGGCAGGGCAAGGCAAGGCAGGGCCATTCTTGAGGCAGAGCCCTCTGGCTTCTCCCCTGCCGTACTGTGAGCTGTCCAGCTCTCCCTTACATAGTTGAGGCTCAGCTGGCTTGGAGAGCCATACCCAGCTGAACTCAATTGACTTCACAGCTGCTTTGCCACTGAAAGGGCCAGATATATGTTGGAACTTGGCATGCTCTTAGGACTTCACCCCTGCAGTGATTGGACCAGTCCTATGGGCCTGGTTCTGCAAGGATGTGCAGAGATCCCATCACACTGGGCCAATGCATGGTGAGGGAATGGGAAATGGCAATGACGACTCCTTTTCTTGCCATGAAAGTTGTTCTTCTCTTGGACTGTATGTGATTTCCAGTATTCAGTGTCATGCATCTCCAGTACTTACAGAACACTTTGATTTTCCAGAGGGATTGCTTGTTATCATTTTGATTAGCCATGCTGCATTCCCACATTTTTGGCAGATCACAAAGGGGCAGATGTTCTGCAGAAGTGGATATTTTGCTGCTGTTGCTTCTCCTAAATATCATCTCCAGTTTCCTGCCTCTCTTGCACTCTTAGCAGATCATTTGGAATTCATCTACTAAATGATACATTTTATTTTCCTGAAAGACATCTGGCTTCTGCTGCGCCCGTCAATGTTTCTCACTTTACAGAATCTACGAGGGGTGGCGTGAAATTCCCCTGTTAGATTGAGGGGGAGCTTTCAGTTAAAGTGCTGAATGGGAAAGCAGTAAACTCCGGGGGACAAATTGGTTGGGTCAGACCTGCCCTCCTTCTCCACATGTTAAGTTTCATTTAGAAGTCAAATAATTATGTAGAAAGACGAAAAATTGGTGAGATGCTATATCCTGCCTCCAGAGTAGATGATTGCAAAGATTTGCAGAGCCTTTTGTATAGTAGCACTGCCAATAACTTGGATTCCTGTCCCAGGTTATAACAGAGCAATCTATACACTAATGACTTATAGCAATTAGACATTCGGTCTGTCTGGAACAAGAACAAAGATGCCCCAACCACTGAACCCTTTTCTCAGTTCACCTAGAACTCATGGTTTCATGGGACAATAACGAATGGAGATTTTTTATTTTCTTTGAAAAGGCACCATTCCATTGTTTGCATTACATAAGATCTTTAATTTGTATTGTAGTAGTGTCTGGGAGCCCCCATTATGGCTCACAGCATCACTGTGCTAAGTAGGCCCTGTATGATACACATAACAGAGAGGCAGTGGATGCCTCAAAGAGCCCCCAGTCTAAGTGTAAGACAAATAAGTGCATAGAAGATCAGGTGGAGACGGGGCAGGAATAGGACAATAAGACAATGGGTGATTTCAGACGAGATGGGGGCGGCATTCGCCCCGTCCCGGAATCACCCAAATGATTCCACGCCAGGATCACTATGGCACGTCCAACAGACGTGCCGGCTGATCCTGGCGGGGAATCCGGGAGGGGATGGGGCCGCGCGGCGCAACATGTGGCCGCTTGGCCTCACGCTCCCCCGCCACCCGCCCTCTGGGGAGACGGGCGGGCGGCACGGTCAATGCGGCCGCACGCTCGCCTGAATTGACCATAGCCCAGAATCCCACCAGGGATTCCAGGCTGTGGTTTCCATCCAGACAAGATGGGCCCCTTCATCGCGGAGGGGAATCGCATTCACCACACGACCGGCGCCGGCCCCGCCAGTTCTGCCAATCGCGTGGTGAATGTGATTCTCCACCGCGATTGACCATGGCAAACATCTGGGGAGGAGCTTCCGGTTCCCCAACAGACGTTACGGGACCACTCCCCACCACAGGGTATTGACTGTGGTTGAACGTGATCTCGTAATGTCTGAAAATACCCAATAAGACAGTGGTTCTCGAATCATTTTTTCAGGCTATGACCCCATTGAGAGACAAAGGAAATCCTCATGAGTCCAAGCTTTGGAAATGTTCACATGTAATTATGCACATCCAGTCTTGTTGGGACCTCATTTAGGAAAGTGGTGACCCCACTTGGCAGAAGGTGTGACTTTCCCCCAAACATTTTGGCGGATACCTGGGAAATGGCAGGGGACCAGCCCCCCCTCCCCCCACGACTTAATAAGTGTTGGTGCCTGTGTTCTGATTGCTCCACAAAGGGAAAGGACAATCCCTGCCCCTTTCCCCCTGTCCCAGGAGCAGCCTGGGGAAAAAATGGCATCTCCATGTCTTGGTTGCTTGACCAGCTACAGCTGCTCATTATGCATGGCTAAGCAGCCCAAGTTATCAAAAATGAAGTGGAGATGGGGCTATCATTCCTGTCCCCCATTTGTGTTCCCTACATTAATGTCACCAATGCCACGTAGGACTACAATTCCCTGTTTTGGGAACCTCTGTACTAAGACTAACATGACTTATAGCTTTGGAGAGACCTGTGTGCAAAGCATGTCTACCAGAATTGCTAATTAGGGATGGGCGAATGTGGTTCGGATGTTCGGAGTTCGGACCGAACTCGGTCTGTTCGGATGTCCGAACCAAACGACTGAATCGAATTCTCGAACGACCGAACAGTTTGGTTGTGTTCGGATGAGTTCGGGGGCAGGAAAAACGTCTTTCCAGGGCCAAAAATCAGGTTTTGGTTTTGATTTTGTTTCGGTTTTGCTATTTTTGAATATTCGGCCAAGTTCGGCCAAATCGAACTCGGCTGAACCGAACCATCGAACCCGAACTTGGGTTTCGAACCAAACAACTGAGCATCCGAACCACGTTCTGTTCGCCCATCCCTATTGTTAATGCAGCAAAAAAGAGTCTCTAGTGAGATGCAATTAAGATATATGTCCTCTCACCTTCACCACTGACTTCCTTTGTGCGGGATGTTCTTGTATTATGTGTGTATTAAGTGCTCAGATGAAGGTGAAGCAGAAATTTGATCTTTGCCAAAAATGAAACTGTTCCTAACTCCTATTCTATGGGAAAATAAGCCTTACTAGCTCCAGGCATGGTGTAGTGGCAATGGTTGGCTGAAGTCCTTTTCAAAGACAGAATAATTTATGACTCTTCTTATAACATATTCATTGTAGAATTAGCATATTTGTAACCAAAATTTGTAGTCGGTCATATACATATATTCTTCCGTTTTAAATATGTAAAATAGGATTCTTTCACTGTGATTTACAGTCAAATGTAGTGGACAGTTAATAGGTAATCACAACTGCCCTTCATCCCATAGTCCTTGAAAAGGGCAAAGCCAATAACTAGAAAACTTTACAAGTACAGCGATAAATCTCCAAAATGAAGCACAAAGGCTAAGAGATAAAGCACTTCTTACCTCGTGAAAGAGTATTATGTATTGATCTTTACATGCATATAAATGTCGGCGCTTTCCATAGACTAGTCCTTACTTCCATTTACTGCACTGATATTTTAGTAGGTTGCATAAAATCCGGACTCTGTTAATGTGTATTAGGCATGAAATTATGAGCTGAAAGCTATTACTTTAAAGTGCACTCACATAGTTTATTGCCATGAAGTTGATTCCTGGAACTTAAAAATGTTACCAGATGTTCTTGAACTCCAGGTATTCTCAGTGTGGTTTGGAATGACACCATGTTTGGGAGAAGTAATTGGGTTTAACTAAACTATTTACTTCTGGCTAGATTGTCATAGGCTTTACTTGGCTGAACAGGGGAGAGAAGGTGAGGAAGTTTTCCATTTATTATTCTGCTTAACCCTGACTCATGGGTGTAATCAAAGGAGGGTCTTGGAGGGAGGGCTCTTGCCTAGGCCTGAGATGACATGTCCGAGTTTTCGAGAATTCTGTCAGAAACCACTGTTATGACACGGAACCACTCCTCAAGTGAATATTGGGGGCTGGTAACCCAGTATCCAAATGACCTCTTAAATTTAGGGGGAATTAGCCAAATTTATTCAAAGGGTCCGCGTGTGTCCACTGGGATCAGTCAGAGGATGTGATGCACTGCCAGCTGACTGGAATTTCCCTCCCACACCCCAACACAGAAAGGGAATACTCTTATACAAATGAGGGAGATTTATTGACAAAGAACTAAGTATAATATATAAACAGTTCACCCACGGGCCAAATAGGATGATACAAGTAATTTTCTATACCCTCCACCAAGCACAGTTGACATACACACACAGTAATTTACAAAGCAAAACCCTCCGGTCTGGTTACCCTGGTGTAAGTGGATGTTGCGAGAGGGAGAGAGGGGGGAAAAGGGGAAAATAATCAATATTACCTATCCTGTCCTGCTAAAAAGGGACAGGTAACCCTGTAAATCTAGTGGCGTTCGGGGGGAGGGGGGGAGGGTGGAAGAAGCTTGGACAGACCAAAGGGGGGTAGTGGTCTGGGAAAAATCCTTGAGGCAAGCACGCACAGAGTAACCTGCTTGTGTTTGCGTTCAAGAATGACCCAATTTGCTCATGAGGGCAAGGGCAGTTATAGGTTTCTGAGAGGCGGGGCAAGAGGTCACAAAGCACTTCTTGCACAAAAGGAGTCCCAAAGGCACTTCCTGCACAAAAGGGATCCCAGAGGTGCTCAGGAATGCTAGGGCTGAAAAAGAAACCCTTGCATGATGTGTTGGGGGAAATAGAGCCTTGGAGGATTTCAATGGGAGGCATGGCAGGATGAACAAGAGGGCAAAAAGG
>QEPC01006715.1:331727-381507 GCA_003113815.1 Sphenodon punctatus | reverse complement strand
TGCTATGGAAAATACTGGGGACTATGCATGCTATGGAAAATACTGGGGACTATGCATGCTATGGAAAATACTGGGGACTATGTGTGCTAAGGAACATCCTGGAGACTATGCGTGCTATGGAAAATACTGGGGACTATGCGTGCTAAGGAACATCCTATGCGTACTATGGAAAATACTGGGGACTATGCGTGCTAAGGAATATCCTGGAGACTATGCATGCTATGGAACATCCTATGCGTACTATGGAAAATACTGGAGACTATGCATGCTATGGAAAATACTGGAGACTATGCATGCTATGGAAAATACTGGAGACTATGCGTGCTAAGGAACATCCTATGCGTACTATGGAAAATACTGGAGACTATGCATGCTAAGGAACATGCTGAAGCTGTCTGGCTGCTCAGTCCTGGCCTCTGATATTCAGGGCCCTAGGAAAAAACATTTGGGGCTTGTGCCCTGTGGGCCACCTCCAAGCAATGCCCCTATTTCTCTCCTCTGCTTCTTTCCTCCTTCGTCTTCCTAGCTGGGGCTCCCTCAAAAGAAAGTGCCCCTGTAGGTTCCACTCCATCTGAGAGACCTTGATTACTAGAGATGGGAATTTTAGTTTCAAGCGGAACAGTCAGAAAATGGCTCTTTTGATTTAAAAATGAAGGGTCTCAAAATAGGGCCATTATGGTTCCCGATTTTCAGTTCTGTATCTGAAATTTTTCCCATTGAAGTTAATAGGAAGGGGAACCAGGGTACAACCTCCCCCATCCTCATTTTACGGGGCCCACTACTGGCATTGGAGGGCAGGGGTGGGGCTCCGTGTCCACACACGCCATCCCCGGGGACATCTTTACCTTCCCACCCCCCTGGGCCCTGCTGGCTAGCATGTACTTACCAGTCTGGGCTTCAGAGGATGGGGTGAAGAGCTTCCATCTCCACTGCCTGACGGGTCTTCTCTGCTGGCAGGCAACTGGGTGAGGCTGCCGCCAGTGACAGGTGGCCATGCCAGAGTTGACATGGCTGTGGGACACCTGCCACAGGCCTCCTTCCCAGAGCATGCTGACAGAGCTCTGTGCACAAAAAAATGGCCACCAGGGCCATTTTGCGCATGTCCAGCCCTTTTCCAAAATGGCACTGGCAATGTCAGCACCATTTTGGAAAAGGGCAGCCTGAAATGGCTCCATGCATGTGCAGAAAGGCTGCCCTTTTCCAAAATGGTGCTGACGCTACTGCTGCCACTTTGGAAAAGGGCTGGACATGTGCAAAATGGCCCAGGTGGACATTTTGCACCTGCATGCTACCAGAGCAGCTAGCTCTGGCAATGCACCCTGGGAAGAAGGCCTGAGGAAGGCCTCCCACAGTCAGGCCGTTGGGGTTTAGGGATGGTTTTTTTTCTGTACCGGACCCCTGTTTTGGTTCTTTGTTCCGGTTTCCCTTCCCACTGAAGTCAATGGGAACAGATTGACTTCAATGGGGAAAGAAGCAGAACCGTAATCCAAAACCTGAAACTGAAAGAACCAAAAAACAGGGATCCAAAACCCGAAAAAAACAAACACCCCCTGCCCCTCAAACTGAAAAAAACCCTGTGTCCCACCCCTGTTGGTTACACCACTGTTCTGGCTCCAGTATAGAGAGGAGATGATGATGATGATTGATTATTATTTTATTATAAAAGATTTCTTTTCCCATCCCCTCCTGCCAAAGGCAGCTTGGGGTGGCGTACAATATAAAAGCATAAAAAAATACATACAACTTAAAACAAACAATAAACCCATCAATTCCCCCCCAACCCTATCCCATCCCTCCCCTCCCCGTCTCTCCCACCAAATGCCTGGTGGAACAGCCAAGTCTTACATTGACGCCTGAAGGAGGGAAGGCCCTGGGCCAAACAAACCTCTGCTGGGAGGGAGTTCCACAACTGAGTTGCGGCAACTGAGAACGACCTCTCCAATGTGGCCCCCCACTGAAAGAACCTCCAGAAGGGTGCCCCAGGCCGAGATTTATTTATTTATATTAAAAAATTTATGCCATCCCGTCCTGCTTCAGGCATCATGGGGTGGCTCACAACATATTAAAAACATTTCAAAACATTAAAATTAACAATAATAATTCAATTAAAAAACAATATAAAACCCCATCCCCCCCTACCCTACCCTAACCAAACCCACCCACCACATCTCCCTTGGGAAAGGCCTGGCGGAACAGCCAGGTCTTACATTCTCTGCAGAAAGAGGGGAGGCCCGCAGCCAAGTGGATCTCCAATGGGAGGGAGTTCCACAGCCGCGGTGCAGCCACGGAGAATGCCCTCCTCCATAGTGGACACCCGGGGTACCTTGAGGAGGGTGCCTTCAGCCGACCGCAGGGGCCGCTCCAGGACCCAGAGTGTGAGGCAGTCCTGCAGATAGGCAGGGCCTAAGCTGTTTAGGGCTTTAAAGGTCAACACCAACACCTTGAATTGGGCCCGGAAACCTACTGGCAGCCAGTGCAAAAAGCGAAGCAGCTATGTGATATGCTCGCGTCGGCCTGTCCCCGTCAAGAGACGGGACGCTGCATTCTGTACCAGATGCAGCTTCCAAACCAACACCAAGGGTAGCTCCACGTAGAGCGCATTGCAGTAATCCAGTCTCGAGGTAATAAAAGCATGGATGACAGTGCCCAGTTCTGAGTCCAAGACATATGGCCTAAGCCAATGCACCAGGTGTAACTGGCGAAATACTCCCTTTGCCACAGTCGCCACCTGGGCATCCAGGTGGAGTTGTGGGTCTAGGACCACCTCCAGACTCCGGATCTGAGAAACCAGGGGAGGGCAGACCACATCAATGATGGGGGCCACCACTCCCTCGGCCCTCCCCACAACCATCGCCTCCGTCTTGTCAGGATTAAGCCTCAGGCGACTCACACTACTCCAATCTCTCACAGTGGACAAACACCAGGTAAGCACCGAGACTGCCAGGCCTCAGTCAGAGGAAAATGAGAGATATAGCTGGGTTTCATCAGCATATTGATGACATCTCACTCCATACTCCCTAACAACCTCTCACAGAGGATGAATATACACATTGAACAAGAGAGGGGATAAGATGGAACCCTGCGGTACTCCACATGTGAGGCCCCGGAGGGAAGATGAAAACTCCCCAAGCACCACACACTGGGTTCTCCTGGCCAGGAAAGAGTGGAACCATTCAAGAACAGTCCTGCCAATCCCTGCCCGGTCCCGCAGCTGAGTCACCAACAACGCATAATCAATGATATCAAATGCAGCAGAGAGATCTAATAGGATCAGCAGGGTTGAACGACTCTGGTCCAACTCACGGGAGAGGGCATCGGCCAAGGCCACAAGCGCAGTCTCCATGCCGTAACCAGGACAAAAGCCCGACTGCGAGGGATCAAGAAAGTTAACATGGTCCAAATGCTCCTGAAGCTGCCGAGCCACCACCCGTTCAATAACCTTACCTAAAAAGGGAAGGTTAAAGACTGGCCGATAACTGGCAAGGGCATCAACATCCAAAGATGGTTTCTTGAGCAAGGGCCACACCACCGCCTCTTTAAGACAGCCTGGCACCCCACCCTCCCTACGGGAGGCATTGACTATTCCCTCCAGCAACGTCCCCAATGTCTCCCAGCTAGCCTTAACCAGTCAGGGCGGACATGGATCTAGTTCACAATAGGTGGCTCAAGCAGTCCCAAGAGCATCCCCTGCACCTGAGGGTGACACCGCCCGAAACTCAAACCATAAAACAGGACAAAACGGGGCTTCTACTGCCTCTGACCCTGTTGAAAAGGTTGCATCAAAACTGTGGTGAATTTGAGCGATTTTATCCATGAAAAAGTCCGCAAACAAATCACAGCAAGCATTCAATGGTTCTACGTCCAGGCGGAAGGAGGCCGGACTGACCAGCCTCCTCACCACCTGGAACATCTCAGCCGGGTGGGACTTAGCGGACGCAATGGGGGCAGCAAAAAAAACCCTTCTTTGCTGGCCGCATCGCAATGGCATAGGTACGTGACCAGACTCTATGCTGCAACCGGTCATCTTCAGTACACGAATGATGCCACCATTGCTCTAACTGCCGCCCTTCCTGCTTCATCTGCCGCAGCTCCCTGGTATACCACAGGGAGCTGCGTTGTCAGCAATTCTGGAGCAGATGCCTGGGAGTCACACAGTCGATGACCTCCATTAGCACGGTATTCCACCTGGACACGAGGTTATCGAGCAAGTGGCCATCAAGGTCAGAAGAAACAGCCCCTAGAGCTATTTGGAACCTTTCAGGTTCCATAAGCCTTCGGGGGGCGAACCAACCTAACTGGTTCCACACCCTCCCAGGGTGTCAGGGGGTGGTGCCTGACGCACCATGGCTTCCCCCGATGCTGGGGTGCTCCCGCCGCCCCTGAAGTGCCGCCTGCCGCGGCATCCCCAGACCCGCCTGTATCAACGGTTGCTGAGGCAACTAGTTCCCCGAGTGGTGATGTGCCTGCACTTCTAGGTGCGGCGCAGGGTGTGGGTGTGGGGCCTGGGCCGCGGCAGCGTTCTGCTCAGCTGCAGGCACGGCGAGGGGCAGAGCCCTAGAGCTGGCACTGAGCTTTAGCCAGTGCCGGTAATCAGAGCAAGAGGCTGGCCCCCTTCGGAGAGATGAATGTGGGTGCGTGGGATTACTAGGGAAACTCGGAGGCTTCAGCCTTTCTCCTTGCTCTGCACCCTATGATGATAGGGGCCTAGCCTCTGCGAGGCTGCATAGGCCCACACAGTATCCTAATGGGCATTTACTCCAGTACTGTGCTGGTCAGAGCAGGGGGAAGCTAGGTCTGGGTGCAAGCATGTTGGTGAGTGAGAGACCCCTTCCCCCTCCCCCCACTAACAGAATTACCAGCACCTCCAACCCCTTGGGGTCCCCCCCAAGAACCCATGGATATTGCTCAGGAGATAGGGGACTTAGTGAGGGTGGTCCAGTCCCTAGCAATGGAGATGAAAGATCTCCGGGCCCAGCATACTCAACTGGCCACCACAGTGGAGGACCTTGTGACTGGGCCTCCAGTGGTGGCCTCGGTGCAGGTGGCTCTGGTCACTGCGCGCCCCCCCCGTGCTGGTTGTTCCAGCAGCGGTGGCCGCTCCCCCTCTTGGAGGAACCAACCCTGCCCGAGAGCCCAAAGGGCCCCGTATCGAGAAATGTATAGGGGATAGGAAGACTTTTCAAGGGTTCCTGACCCTTTGTGACCTCACATTTACTACACAACCAGGAACGTACCCCACCGATGCCCTAAAGGTCGCCTTTGTCATTGGTAATCTTGAAGGGTTGGCCATTGAGTGGGCTACTACCCTGCTTAAGGGGGAAAGCCCCCTTCTCAACCACTATGTTGACTTCCTCTGAGAATTTGCCCTTCTCTTTGACTATCCCCAGCAACAGAAGGATGCTGAGACTTCCATCCTGTCCCTCAAACAAGGGAAGGGAAGTCTCTTGGACTACATTACTCAATTTCAGCAATTGTCCCTCGACGTGAAGTGGCCTAATGAGGTGCTTCGAGTCATGTTCCAACATGGATTGAATGACGAAATCAAGGATCAGTTGGCTTTCACAACCTTGCCAGAGACCTGGGAGCAAGTTGCTAACCTGTCCCTTCAAATCCAGGATTGCCTTCAAGAACAACGCCATGAAAGACGGCAAGAGGTACGAGGATTTACCCCCTGCCTTGTGATCAACACTGTGGGCCAGACGGCAGGAGCAATGGCCGACGACCCGGAACCCATGCAGTTGGGTGCCTCTAGAGGCCCCCTGTCTCCAGGGGAACGTGAGCAACGGAGAAAGAACCAAGCGTGTTTTTACTGTGGAGGTTCGGGGCACTTTATTC
The DNA here is from genome assembly GCA_003113815.1 of Sphenodon punctatus. Lineage (NCBI taxonomy): Eukaryota > Metazoa > Chordata > Lepidosauria > Sphenodontia > Sphenodontidae > Sphenodon > Sphenodon punctatus. Next base: position 375,672 of record QEPC01006715.1, on the reverse strand, counting down.
AACAATGCCCCTCCCTGCCAGCTCAACAATGAAGTGGGGGAAATGCCATGGGCCAGGAGGGACAGGGGTCCTTCCAGCCATAAGAGGGTCCCTGACTGCTCCACAGACTCCACACACCCATGTGCAGGTCCCCGTGACGATGACTCTTTCGCCCCACCGCTCGTGGGTGGTGCGGGCCCTCATCGATTCAGGAGTCTCGGGCAATTTTGTGGACATCCACTGGGCCTAGTCCAGTGCCCTGCCTCTAGAAGCCAAGGCCAAGCCCGAATTGATCCACTCAATTGATGGATCCCCCCTGGTCTCTGGGCCTGTTGTCTCCCAAACACCTCCACTTGGAGCCCACTCTGAGAAACTTGTGCTTGATGTTGTTTGCACCCCTTTGTTTCCTGTGGTGCTGGGCCTACCCTGGTTACAGTAGCACAACCCTCATATTGATTGGCTCACCTCGCAGGTCCAGTTTGCCTCTCTATATTGCCTTCAAGTCTGTACGCACCCACCGCCAAAACCTCCCTTGTCTGAAAGGACCCTTTGTGGGAGTCATCAAGAAGAAATGTTACCATTGGAATATCATGACTACACAGATGTTTTCATCCTCCTCCAAGTGGCAGAACTGCCACCCCACAGGTCGTATAATTGCCCCATTGACTCATGCCCATGACGGAGCCCCCATTTGGGCAGATTTATGCCCTATCAACCACCGAATTGGAAACCTTGCGGCAGTATCTAGATGAGGAGCTCCATAAGGGGTTTATTTGTCCATCCTCCTCCCCTGCGCGGCCCCCTATTTTTTTGTCCCCAAAAAGGAGGGAGGACTCCACCCATGCATCAATTATCAGGGCCTTAATCTTGTAACCATCAAGAACTGTTACCCTTTGCCCCTCATCCCGGAATTACTAGATAGGGAGCACACATTTTTACTAAGCTAGACCTTTGGGCAGCCTACAATTTGGTGCGAATGCGCGAAGGGGATGAATAGATAACAGCATTCCGGACTCGCTACGGGCACTTTGAGTACTTAGTCATGCCGTTTGGACTAGTTAACGCTCCGGTAACCGTTCAACATTTCATTAATGACATCTTCCAGGACATTCTCAATGTGTTTGTTATAGCCTACTTGGTTGACATCTTGATTTTCTCCACCTCCCTGGCCCAGCACATCATGCAGTGGCTTGGAGCGGCTAAAGAGTCACAGACTTTACTGCAAATGAGAAAAGTGTGTGTTTCATCTCAAAACGGTCAGTTTTTGGGGCTTCATCTTGAGCCCCGATGGCATTGCTATGGAACCCCAAAATATGGAAACCATTCGACAATGGTCCGCCCCTCGGGCAGTGAAACCTCTTCAGCGTTTCTTGGGGAGCACAAATTATTATCAACAATACATTCCCAATTATGCCAAAATCACAAAGCCGTTGACCACCTTATTAAAGAAGGATCATACCTACCTACGGGGACCAGAACAACGGTAAAACTTTGCATACCTAAAGCAAGCCTTTCTTAATGTCCCCATACTACAACACCCCAGCTGTATTGGCCAGTCTCCAATCTGAGTGCCTTGGTGGGTATACCATGAGTAGTTCTTAACAAAAGGGAGAAGAACTTGTTTTGAGGCAGATTAAAGCCTCTGGGAGGTGCATTTGCCCGCAGTCCAGCACCATATAGAAACTTGGCCCTTATTTTAGAATTATATGCTCTAATGGCCCATTTCAAATCAGTCTTCCATAGGTGTACAAATAACCTGGCTATAACTAGGGGTGCACCCCCAATATCTTGTTTGGCCTGCTGGTAATGTTTAGACCACCGCAAATTGTATTGGAAGTTTATACCCAAATATTTATATACCTATTCCTATACCTACGATCGGTTTACCCTTATCCTTGCAACATGGACCTGCCTGCTGTCATTCTCATCATAACCAAGCCAAGTACGTCCACTTGAGACCTTGCATCTTCATGAATGTTAGACCCCTTGTCTCTCCCTCTGTTACCCTTCCTAAGTCTCTCCCCCAGCTCCTGTCTCTCAGATTGTAAGCCCTAGGGGCAGGGACCGTGTCTATTTTATGACTTTGTAAAGTGCCAGGTACACTGCTGGCGCTATATAAATGTTTGTTAATAATAATAATAATAATTTAAAAACCTTTACTTGTTGCATCGATTTACCCTCTATAGACCATGTATATGTTTTCCTTTCATTGGAGAAGACCTTAATTTCGATATCCCATAATTGATTTCCAGTTTATTTTGGTGGCAGTAGTTGGCAAAAATTGTTAGCTGACGTTTAAGGCCGACTTGCGTCTGGGACATAATTGACAGATCATCAGCGTATAACAAGCAGTCCACAGGCCTTGCTGCCAATTTGGGGGGATCTAGTATAGGGTCTGCCAATAATGGGACCACGTCGTTAATATATATATTAAAAAGCGACTAGGCTAGCAGACAGCCTTGTCTAACTCCCTTATGGAGCGGTACTTCATTTGAAAGATGACCCTGAGGGTCCACTCTAATCACCATCCTTGCATGATGATGCATAGACTGGATTAGGAAAAGCAATCGTGGATCTATGGCCAAGGCTGTAAGCATTTCCCATAATATCTCCCTGTTTATAGAGTCAAACGCGGCACGGAGAACCATAAAAGCCACAAAGAATCTGCAATTTTTACTATTGTACTTACTTGCAAGATGGTATAGTATTGTACATTGCTATATGGTAGATTTGACTTTCTGGAACCCGGCCTGTTCCAAGTGGGTGATGTTTTCAGTAACCAACCATAAGGTAAGTCTTGAGAGCAAAATGTTGGCATAAAGTTTGCTGATTACCCTTAAAAGGCTAATTGGCCGATAGTTTGAGGGATCAGCACGCTGCCCTTTTTTGAAGATTGGAGTAACCATTGCCTGGCCCCATCCCTTCAGAAAAATCCCAGTGGCATTGATTATAGTAAACAAAGCCTCTAAATAAGGAACCCACCAATCCTTAAACTGTTTTATAAAGTCAATTCTAATATTATCCGCGCTGGGGGCCTTGTTATTATGGGCAGAGTCTATAGCTTCCATAATCTCCCCCTGAGTAATTGGAGGCCATGGATTTAGGTCCTCAATTAAAGATACTTCAGAGGGAATACCGTTTTTTTCAGCAGCAAATAAATCCTTGAAATACGCCTCCCAAGTCTGAGCTGGAATTGGGAAAAAACTAACCGTTTCACCTTGTTTAAGTGTGCCGTTTACTATTTGCCAAAAATGTCTTGAATCATTGTCCTTTCCGGCAGTATATAGAGCATGCCAAACCTGAGTAATATATTCTGCCTTCTTATTTTTAATTAAGAGTCGATATTGTTTTTTAAGTGCAAAATACTGGAATGGAAGTTTATCTATCCGATTATTGCGATACGTATGATAAATAGATGTGAAGGCTTGTCTGGCCAAGCGACATTCTCTGTCAAACCAAGGTTTGTTTGACGTATAGTGAGTGCAAGTCGCCCTTGCTTCCTTAGTTAAATATGGGAACAATGTCTGGACCAATGTTTCATAATCATCAATCGCCACTTGGCCCGATAATTCTACCATAGTTCTAGCTTTTATTAGTTGGATGGGTTCGGTTTCCAGGCAGGCTGCCAATTGCGGTATTAGTTGAGTCCCATTTTTAGATAGATATCGATCCAGCTCAATAGACTGTGCATGCGGGGTAGAGGGAGAACCCTCGTTTTTACTATTATCTTGCTTATCCACCAGGCACAGTTCCACTGGGAGATGGTCACTATGATGGGCTTTCCCAATACTAAAATCTTCCACATATGGAAGGACAAGTGTGTTGACTATAATATAGTCAATGACACTACTTCCTTGAGTACCAAGGAATGTAAATTCATCCGGGTTATCTGTGGCACGAGCCCCATTAAATATGGCCAAATTTAGGGAGGCCACCAGGTCTACTAGTTTAATACCTGAATTATTTTTCATGTTGTCCTTTGAAATCCTATCTTGAAAGCCCTTGAGGGCAGGAGTAACAAAAGGGCGATCAGAGGGGAGGTAATTAGCTATAGCGATGTTATCCCTCCCTATTCTAGCATTATAATCCCCTCCCATAATAATCATTGCTTCACTAAACGCCAGAGATAACTCTTCTAAATAGGTTTGAAGACGATTCCATAAGTTTCCATCATAGGAAATAGTGTTCAAAGGTGGAATATAAATGGAAAGAATAATCAGCTGTACAAATCCTAGTTCCAGTATTATCCCACATGCTATAGATGGAAGATACAATTCCTTCATTAATTTATAGTTTAAAAAAGTAGCAACAAGGCAGATAATTCCTACACTAGGTCTCCCCCTTTTGCTATTAAATACTGCCTGTATTGAGTAAGAATCGTAGCCTTCCACCATAATCTGGGACATAGACCAGGTTTCCTGCAATAATACTAGGTCAAAGCCCTTGATATAATTGATAAATGTGAGACCATCCTTACGTCCCCTCCAACCTGCAATATTCCATGAGCAGAGCGAGAGGGGTCTCAAACTGGGAAATTGACATAGTCATGCAGGTAAAGATTGATGATCATTGATCATGCACTCGTGAGATCTTTCTAATAGGGCTTGCTCCCATCTGTATTAATCTTCCAGTAGAATGTGGAGTTAGAGGGTGATCATCGAGAATGCCAGCATCACTTTGAATAGGGAAGACCAATGGGCCTGATGTAATAGTACCCCGGGATTGATTTGCCTCTTGCGAGTTTGAAGGCCTATGTAATATCGTGGTCTCCAGCTCAGAGGAATTGAAACAAGATCCAGAGTCTTGTACCACATCCTCTGCTAGAGGCTTCTCGTATATGGGGAGTTCGAAATCCCGCTCGTGGGTTTCCGATTCTGTAGAATCTAAGCACCCTCTCCTGTCTAATACAAGCCAGTCCTGCATATTGAGTTGGAGATCTACCCAGCCTAAAAAGGGATCCTTAACTCTATTGAGAAGAAATCCCTGCTTAAAGGCAATGGATCTAGTCAGGGTATTTTCAACTCATTGCAAATATATGCCTGTCCATTTAAGTTGGGTCCTGTGTTTCCAAAGCCTATCCTGCAAATCGCCTGAATCAAGCAGAAGCTCCTAACATCTGAAACGCCCACTAGGGATGGGCGAACAGATCGTGGTTCGCGTTCGGCTGTTCGGTTCGGCCGCGTTCGGTTTGTGTGTTCGGGTTCGGTTGACCTGTGGAGGCAGGAGGGGCCAGGTGTTATATTAATCATTCTCCTCCTTACAACCCTCAGGGGCAGAGACAGAGATGATGAGACTTTCTTCAGGACAGTCCCTGCAGGAAGCAAGAGGGTATGAGTAGGAGAAAGGACAGTGCAGGGCTTGCAGTAGGGTGTGTGTGTGTTGGGAAGAGGCATTTCTTGCTGCCCTGAACAAAGTGTCCAGCTGTCTATGCTACCCTGTGGATGATGTGGCCCTGTAGGACCAGCCCTTCTCTGACCTTCCCTGGCTCTACTTGGTCAGGTGTATAGACAGAATACCAGGGAATGAGCAAATGCTCCTTCTCCCCGCCCCATTTTATCACCAACTCTAATGATTAAATAAATAATAGTTGCGGCTAAAAAGAGATTTTTGGCTGCAGGATGATTACTGAATCGTGATATTATAGGAGAAAGAGATGAGGAGAATGGCTTGTCTATGAATTGTATTGCTTGTAATAAAGGCATTCTGGAATCTATAGGGGGATGGGATAGCTGGGAATACACTAGGGATGAAATGAGATCTTGCCAGTCAAGAAAATCTTGTTGAGAACTGGGTTCTCAACAGGATTTCCAAGATTGAGAACAAGTTGAGAATTGGCCAATTCTCAACTTGTTTTCGCGTGATACTTGGGAGGTGGGGAAGGGAGGCCCTGTACATGCGCAAAATGTCCACTGTGGCTGTTCTGCACATGCGCAACTCTTTCCCAAGATGGTGCAGGCTGCGCCAGCAGCATTTTGAAAAAGAGCTGTGCATGTGCAGAACAGACATGGTGACCATTTTGTGCATGCATGAGGGTTTACATTTTTTTTTCAAGAATCTCACGAGATCTTGAATCCTTAGCAAGAACATCTTGAACTCACTAAGGGTTCTCAATTGTTGTGAGATTCTCACGAGAATGAAATCCATTTTCGTTTCAGCCCTAGAATACACAGAGGGTGGAAGGCAAAGATCACAAATTCTTCCTGTGTTTTAAGAATCGTGCTGCTCTGATTTGGGCACTTGCATATGTGGGAACTTTTATGCCTTGCCAATGCCCATCCAGCTATAGACCCTGACAGCACTGCACCTGCACCTGTTGCTTGTGCCTGGGGTAACAATCCCTGGGTCTGTAATAGTTGTTTTTCTAATTTAAAAACTAAAATAAAACAGCACTGTTGTGGGACAGCAATACTGTTAGAGTTGCCTGGCAACCAATGAAAGATGTAAGAGATTGAGAGGGAAATGAATGGATCAATGAATGGTGTTGATATCATCTATTTAGGGTTGGAGACCATAGAGTTCTGACTCATGGAGACGTAGGGGTGTGGATGTTGGTTTTATTATATCAATAACGAAAATGACAAAAGATAATAACAAAATCAATAACAATAACAAATTTTTTTTACATTTTGTTATTGCCTGGCAGCCTGGCAGGTGTTTTTTGGAGGGAAATGTGGAGAGGGGAGGAGGGAGCAGACATCTCAGAGCCAGAAACGGTGTTGAACTCTTGAACTGGGAGGGGAAGAACCTGATGGATGTATCTCTGGACAATGAGCAATGCAAGCAGGTTCCAGAAGTTGAATAGCACCCTGTAATTCTTCAATGCCTCCCAGAACCAATCAGGAGGGCTCTGGGGGAGGGCACTGCAAACCGTAATATTTTAGGACTAGGCTGCTTCACTCTGTGTTAGCTCTCTTGCTTGTCAGAGTGCGTTTGCAGAACCTGCTGGTGCTTGCACTAGAAATCTTCCCATATATATATTTTATTCCCTTTCCTACCACCCAATCCTTATTCCTTAGGTACACACATATATAGAGAGAGGCAGAGATAGAGATAGATTAGAGATAGTAGATATACCTCTAAGTTTTTCTTTTCCTTTCCCCTGTTTGTCACCAACTGTCCATATATAGATATAGATATTAGTTGTATATATATAGATTAGATATTTATATACTAGGCTGTTTTATTATATATATTAGGATTGTAGGATAGGAACATTTTGTATTATACATAGTTAGGTTTTGCTTAGATTCTGTATATATTATATAAATAAAACTACATATTGTGTACAGTATATATTATTGTGCGCAGTTCTTTCTGTATCACAATGAGAAGAGGAAAGAGTTCAACGTCTGACAATAATTCTTCATTGACACACAAAATTGATACTGATACCAAAAATAAAATCTTTGTTTGAAATTGGTATTGATACCGATAACGACAACAATAATGAAAAATGACATTTCATTATTAACAAAAACGGAAATGACACATTTTAATAACAAAAATGATAACAAAAAATGACCTGGGGCCTTGGTGCACACCCCTAATGGAGAGCTCACAGGGAAGTGAGGGCCATTCCCATCCGGTATCATGTCTTATGTTTTGCCTAGAGATACTCCGATGCCATGGCGGCTGCTGCAAAAGGGCTGTGATGAATAGATAATGAATAAAACTTGAATCTTTATAAGGTATAAGATTATTATAAGAGAAATGTCATACTTCCCAACAGTCCGTATTTAGAAGGGACACTCCCTTTTTGGGTGATGAATCTCACTGTCCCTTTTTCAATGGGATCAAAGTCATTATTTCAGGAGACACATACAAAAAGACCAGGATCAGGGGCGGCTGGTGGGTGTTGAAGTTGGAGGGGCAGTAAGACCGGCTGGCAATGGTGGGCAGAGCCAGGGCAACGGTAGGCGGCATAACCCAGCAGCAAGGAGTTCCAAGGGTTAATGTTGGATGGCCATTACATTACTTAATCAAGCAATTTCAGTTAGGTTAGGCAGGTTATAATCACCTCCTCTGCCAGGTTTAAAAGCAGGCAGACAACCTTAAACCTCACTTACAAGCAGTTTTAGCAAAGACACACACACACGCAGCAGAGGTTAAGAATGCTGCTTCAGAAAGAAGGGACTTGGTGCATGTATGTTGGAGGGACCCCAATCCCTGCTTCAGAAGTGCCTTCTGAAGCAGTATTCTTACCCTCTGCTGCGTGTGTGTGTTGGGGGGAAATTTCAAGAACCATGAATCACCAGACTCACAGTTACATCTAGGGATTTAAAAAGCATCCCATTTCCAGCATTAATGCGACCACACACCTAAAGATTGCCAGACTCACAGCTACATCTCGGGATTTTAAAAGCATCCCATTTTCAGCATTGTGAACACACATCGAAAGATCCCACCCTCGGGGGGTGGGAGCAGGGTTGGGGGACTCTCGGGGTGGGAGCGGACCCTCGGAGGGTGGGAGCAGGGTGGGGGGACCCTGGGGGTGGGTGGGAGCAGGATGGGGCAGGGTGGGGGGACCATTGGGTGGTGGGACCCTCGGGGTGGGAGCAGGGTGGGAGGAGGGATCACTTACCTGGCTGCTTCTCCGGTGGTCCCTGGCAGCCCGAGCTGCAGGCAGAGGTGGGGTGGGGTGACTTTACTTGCTTTAAACTGCCCACGTGTCGTGCTCCTCCAGAGCCAGGACGTGCGGGAAATAATAAAAAAAAAGGTTCCCTGCTTTGCCACTCCCCCCCCTCTGACCAGCAGATTGGGGGGGAGAGCGGCAGGGTCCAGGACAGGTCCAGAAGCGGGCTGGTTGGGGGTGCGCTGTTGAGAGCGTGCTGCCAGCCAGCCTCCGAACTTGTCCCCCCACATGCGACTGAGGCAGGGAGCAGCGCGTGTGTGCGTGCGTGCTGCTCCCTGCCTCAGCCGCCCAGCCCAAAGCTTCTCGCCTGGGCGTTTGTAACAAGGGCCCAGGCGAGAAGCTCCTTTGCGCCCATTAGGCGCAATGGAATGGCTATCCCCTCCCTCCACAGCACGTCCTAGGCGTGCTGTGGAATGAGGGGCTCAGCCGCCCAAATTGCATTTTCTATAGAAAACGCGGTTTGGGTGGCTCAGCGGCTGAGCCAGCTCAGCCTTTTTGTCCTTTCCAGGACCCACTCTCAGAGCTGAGAGTGGGTCCTGGAAGGGAGATAGTCTAAAGTCTGACAGCCGCAGCAGCGGCCTGAGGCATTTTTTTTTTTAACAGAGAGCGGCGTGGCGGGGGTCCCCCAGGGTGCTAGGGGGGAAGTGCCCCAAACTCCCTGGGGGTGGGGGGGGAAGCCGTGCCTGACCAGGATTGAAGGCTCAGGCATTTCTGAGGAAAATCGCTTGAGAAGACAATGGGGAGATGATGGAATGACAAGAAACTCAGTGAAATGAGAAGCAGGAGAGCTTCCTGTCTCTCTCTATGCACTTGGAACATTGGGAGGCGTGTGTGTGCCTGCAGGTGTGCAAGGAGGCAGAGTTTAATCACTGAGGGGTGGAGCTTACTGGTCTAGGGGGCTGGGCTTGTCCCGTTTTGGCTGCTCCAAATGTTGGGCACTATGAACTTTCATTGAATGTAAATGCCATAGAGGAAAATCCCATATGATTCATGTGCCTTCCTATCATCTTTTCTCGGGTGTCGACCTTGCAGAGGCATTCTTTGTGGTCACAATGCGGTTGTGGAACTCCCTCCTGTTGGAGGTCTGCCTGATTTGCAACCTCCTCTCTTTCCATAGACAATGTAAGACGTGGCTGTTCCGACGTGCTTTTCCTGAGGGAGAGAGGGTGGGTGGGTTGGGTTAGGGTGGGGGGTATGTTGTTTTTATATTGTGTTTTAATACTGTTTTAAATCATATTATTGCTGTCTTAAATTGTTTTAATATGTTGTTAGCTGCCCTGAGATGCTTTTAGCAGGAGGGGGCGTCATACAAATTTTATTATAAATAAATAAATCTTTCCTCTGGCTAATTCTGACCTCCAGGTCAGGCAGGTAATATTGGTTGGGGAAAGTCCTCAAGACCTGAGATTGCCTGTGGATTCTGCTCTTCTCTTAAAATGTTAGACTGCGTAGAGAGCATGAATATGTGTCAGGATTTTAAGCAAGTTATCTGTCTGTGTGCAAGCCACTTTGCTAATGTACAGTTGGAGGCTGGGCAGAAAATGTAGCCTTGAGATTTCCTAGGAACCCAAATCAAAGTCAAGCACTTGCTAAATTTTGTGCTGGATTTAGCAAAACAATTCTTGCTTGATTTCCACGCTCTTGCTGTGTTGCAATTTAATTAGGTATGAATGTATGCTATTTTGTGCTGTCCCACAACAAGATCATCAGATTACACAATTGAAAATAAATAGCGGTAATGACAAAAGCTGTTGCATCAGCGCAGCTTTATTTAGAAAGTCAGTCAGTCTCATGAAATTTGAGCTATTGCGAACAAGTATGCCTACGAGTTTTTCCACCTGCATCCCTGATTTATCTGAAGCAAAAGCCAAGTGCGTGAAGCATTGGATTCAATCACAGGAAGACCTAGGGATAATGGCTCTTACCCCTTTCTCTCACATTGTGCTTGACCTTCAGGAAACTTTCAGAACAAGTCACATCATATTACTCCAGTCTTCATTCCCATCTCTCCTTTTTTGTTCGCAATTTATTGTCATCTCCTTTTGCGCTGGCACAATTTATTTATTTATTTATTTAGCACAAGCCATGTGCCTGGTGCTTATGAGTCATGATTAGAGCCAAGTCCCTGCCCCAATAGTCTTACAATCTAGGGAGGGGAAACAAGGAGGAGGAACATAGGAAGAGACAGGGATACTTTGGTGTAAACAGATGGATGCAGAGGCTGCCTACTCCCTGAGTGACTCTGAGGGTGCACCGCTATGTCTGCCTGCTTGTAGCCCCATCTGGGTCCATGTTTGATGGACCCAGAGATTTCCCTGGCCTGTGGTCTGCCTTCACAGAACCCACCGCACCATGGAGTTGTGGGCAGATTGCCTGGCACTTTAGGCTGAAGCTCAACCGCGATAAGACGGAGGTGATGTTGGTGGGGAGAGCGAGGGAGGTAGTGGCCCCCCTGATTGGGGGGGTTCACCCTCCTATAGCTCAGCAGGTCCGGAGTCTGGGGGTGATATTGGATGCAGATCTCCGCCTGGAGTGGCAGTGGAGGCAGTCGCGAAGGCTGCCTTCTGCCAGTTGTATCTGGTGCGGAGGCTGCGTCCGTATGTCTTCAGCCTCGACCTGGCCTCCCTCATCCATGCCTTCGTTACCTCGAGGCTGGACTACTGCAACGTGCTCTACGTGGGGTTTCCCTTGTTCCTGGTTAGGAGGCTGCAGCTAGTGCAGAATGCGGTGACCCGCCTCCTTTTGGGCACAGGTCGTTGGGAGCACATAACACCTGTGCCCTGGACTCTGCACTGGTTGCCAAGCGTGCCGAGCCAGGTTCAAGGTTTTGATGTTGATCTACAAGGCCCTTCACAGTCTGGGCCCCTTGTATCTCAGGGACCGCCTCACCCTCCGCGCCCCAGAGCGGCTCCTTCGGTCTGCCGGGGGTGCCTTCTTGGAGGTCCCCCCCTTTAAAACTCCCTCCCAGAGGAAGCTCGCCTGGCCCCAAGCCTTTTGACATTCTGGCGAAGTTGTAAAACCTGGCTGTTCGCCCAGGCCTTTGGGGAGGGTGGGTTAGAGGGTCTTATCTCCCCTACCCTATTTATTATTTTATTGAAGTTCCCGGGCCCTGCTTTAAATACTTTGAATTGTATTTTGATATGTTTTAACTGTTTTTAGATATATTTTACATGTGATTGTTTTTATTATTGTAAGCCACACCGAGCTGTTTTAGGAGGGGCGGGGTAGAAATTTAATAAATAAATAAATAAACCCTGGGATGAAGTGGGTTGAGGAGGCCAGCACTGAGGTAGCCGTCCATCGAAAAGCACCCATTCAAGAAGATGAGAAGTTACAGGTGAATGTTTCTGCTTAGCTCCCTTACAAAAGGAAGAGGTGGATTCTGAAGAAAAGTACAGTCAGGGATAAGCAACAGTGAGCAGTCTCTGGGGGTGAGGAGGGGCTAGGGAAAGCCTGACGGAAGAGTTAATTTTTTTGGCAGGATTTGAAGGAAGGGTATATGTATACAGATCACATGTGTTTGCTTGGGGGAAGGGGGAAGTTCTGAATATAATGGGCAGCATGGAAGGAGGAGCAAAGATGGTGTAGGGAGCAGGATACTCTGGGGTGGGTGAAAGGGTGGAGGCAGAGGTCGAGTGAAGGGAAATGAGGGCAAGGAGATGGGAAACATTGAAGACACAGAGTTTATGCTAGAATATTTGCTGATTTTTTTTTTTCCAGGTTTGCATTATGTTAAGGTGATACTTGTCTCCCATTCGTGAACCTTGCAACAAAGTTCACAGGTGGGTCGTCATTTCTTCCAAAATTAGAATAGACTCATAGAACTCTAGGGCTTGAAGAGAATTCAAGGCCCATCTAGTCCAGACCCCTGTTCCAAGGCAGGATCGTTAGTTACCCCATACCTACAACACTGCAGACAGAGGCTTGTCCAGATGTATTTAAAAAAAAAAGAAGAATGAAGGCGATTCCACATCCCTTTTTGGCAACCTATTCCATTGTTCTTAAAGCTAGGAAATTTCCCCAATTATTTTATGGAAATCTGCCTTGCTGAAATTTAAGCCCTTTCCCTCCTGTTCTGTCTTCCGTGACACCATCTTTTTCTTGGCATCCTTTCAGATATTTGAAAACTGCTATCATGTCCCCCCTTAGTCTTCTTTTATTATATCATCACTAATATTTGTTTATCCATCAGTTTGCCCTTTGATATCAGTAGATAATTGGTATTTGTTAATTCATCATCAAAGCTTTTATTTGCGTGACCACATTGGTCCTTGCATACAGCATTATACAAATTTGTAACTTAAAAATCTGACATCATGTCTAATTTTAACACAACCCGCTGTTTAGAATTTACATAACATCAAAAAACATTTAAAATCATACCAACAAGAACATAACTAAAACATATGACAATTAACTACGCACTATAATTACCCCAAAATTGTTTACACCAAATTTACCAACAACTGAGAGAAAAAAAAAAAACCTACTCCCTATTCTCCCTGAGGGGGTACAGCCACCTCTAGAGTTGGTTTGCTTTCCAGGAAATGAGCTCTGGCCTGAAAGGCTTCCACCAGGAAGCCCGTTACTGCCAATGTTATGTCCCTATTGACATCGCCTAACAGGACTCTTAGTATTTCCAATGGGGTTCTCCCTGGTAGTTTCCCCATGATCACTCCCAGCCAACGCCTCCTTGCCCCATCATATAAATGGCATTCCCCCAAAATATGCTCGACTGTCTCCGCCGTCATTTCGTCAAAAGGGCAGGTCCTTTGGGCGAGAGGGATACCCTGGTATCTCCCCTCTAAAAGCCTTGTAGGCAAAACATTTATCCGCGCCATTAGGAACAGTTGTAACTTCCTAAACCCACAGGGCCTACCCAAATATGCTGCCATTTCTGGGAGGACAGGAGATATACTTCCATAATGGGCCATTGAGCTCGTTCTGGCAACCTTGGCGTAATCTACCTGCCTGCTGATATCCTGAAGCCTGGTTGTTAATTCATTGATTCTGTAACTTAGAATTGGATGGTGGTTTTCATGAGTTGCCTATGGACTTCAGTGGGTCAACCTCATAGTTAATGGTTTGTGGATCATCATGGCCTTTGAATGCAATCCTCACCCATTCCATTAAATTCAGTGGAAGTTTTGTGGATTCAGGATTGCAGCCTGCTACTTCATTGGGTGACTGAATTTAATCACAATTGAAGTTAAAGCTCAATTAGTGCACTAATAACATTAACTGAACTATTGAGTGTTGAATTAATTAACTAATCAAATTAACTGATCTATTGAGTATTGAATATTGAAATGAGTGAACCAATCAACTTTGAACTCCAGCTTCACTGGAAACCAAATGTATCCTACTTAATTAAGTGGATATTCTGATGCTTTGAAATCACATTCAAAGATTTGTCTGTGGAAACAAACCTTTGGATTTGATTAATTAAATATCTCCATTTCTTTAAGTGAACATGTTAAGGATCTAGGTCTTTGAAAGCTAGGAATATGAGAAATCAATCATCCTTCTGGCATGACCCAGTTGTTCACCTGGGGTGTTTTTATATGAGACACGCCCATGCATGGACACACACTGTCCACATGGGGGAGGGCTTGTCTGAATATGGTGCGTGGGGGTGCGCACTCCCGTGACCCACGCACTGCCCATCCAGTCCACGCACGGGGCACTCTGGGAAAAAACAGAGTTCCCCGTGTGTGAACGAGTGGACGGTGCATGGGTCCACTCGTTCAAAACCACCTCACGGTGTCCATGCAACAACCGTAGACCCCTCACCCTTGCCCTGTCTCATCTAAAAACACCCCGGTCCAGTATTGTCCTTCAACAGAAGGTAATACCAGAGTTTCAGGGGAAGTTAAAAGAAACTCTAGGGCATATAATTATGGAATAATCTGCTCTTAGGGGGATGTTTCTTCCTAACCATAGGCAGTTATTGCGTTATGCCCTAAAGCAGGAAGATATGAGCTAGAACTTTTCAACCCTTCCATATTTTATTCTCTTTCTTTCTCAGGGATGGACGCAGTGCAGCCACATTGCTTGGACTGAGGATGCAGTTGTTTTCCAAATTGAGTACCTACAAACTAGCACTGGATTTTTAAAATAATTGAACTCCCATTTACCTAGTGTGCAGAACTCTCCTGAAATTCTGGTCATGGGAGGTGTTGAGCACTCAACAGTTTAAAAAAAATCTGTTTCCTTATTTTAAAAAAGGATTTTTAAATCCTTAAAAAATTTTTTTTTAAATAGTTCCTTATTTATTTATTTATTTAAAAAAAAAAAAAAACAACAACCAACAAATCACTTCTGCTTATTTTAGTGGGAACTGAGCTCTGTTGAGAACAGAGCCAGTATTGTGGATGCTGAGCACTTGAAAAGCTGGCTCTTGAGTTCTTTTGAAATTTTTGGTAGGGATGGGCAAACGCGGTTCAGATGTTCAGAGTTCGGACCGAACTTTGTCTGTTCGGACGTCTGAACCGAATGTCCAAACCAAACTCTCGAATGACCGAACAGTTTGGTCATGTTCGGATGAGTTCGGATGAGTTTGGGGGCGGGAAAAACGTCTTTCCAGGGCCTAACATTAGGTTTCGGTTTTGATTTCATTTCAGTTTCACTATTTTTGAATGTTCGGTCAAGTTCAGCCAAACCGAACTTGGCTGAACCGAACCATCAAAACCGAACTCGGGTTTCGAACTGAACGACTGAACATCCGAACGTCCAGACCATGTTCTGTTCACCCATCCCTCATTTTTGGGTGCTTTCAAATGTCCCTTCTCCACAACAGAACCTTGCAGAGAGCAATCAACCATGAGAAGCTGATCAAGTGGTTTCATCAGAGTTGTTGTGACATGTGAATTGAACTTATATAGTTACTCTGTGTCGAGCAGTTGACGTTTGTCACAATAACTCTGCAAAAGCCTCCTCACTGAATGCTGTTCATCAGGACTTTTTGCGTGTCTGGGAGGATCCATGATGAATTAAATGGTTAATGGTGTATGCAATAGTGACTTCTGATGGTGGGCTTGACTTTAGGTCCATTTACTAATAACAAGTCATTATTATTATTATTATTATTATACTACCAGCTAGAAGTGAAACAAGCTTCAGAATAGCTGCTCATGGCTCCCCCCCTCCCCAATTTCAAGCAGGTTGTAGTGAACCTGAACGATGTTTGTAAAATGTTTGAGCAACCAACATTTCACAATTTTGTTTCTTTTATTCTGTCCATTTCTGGTTTTCTGTCAAGTTTTTTTTGCCAGGAACAATGAAAGTGAGAGGTGAAAAATGAGTGGTAAAAACTGGAAATGGCCAAAATGAATGAACCCTATAAACCAAAAATACAAAAACGGGTAATCAATCAACTATCAGGCAGGTGGTACTCAGTTAATTTGTTTTGGCTTGTATCATTCGGATTCAATGGGCTCGTTCATTTTAGTGACTACTGGTTTAAGCTCTAATTCTCAGCAATAAACCTGGTGCTGAACAACAGCCATGATTAGAGGGCTTTACAATCTAGGATGGCCAAAGGAGGGAAGACAAGGGGGAGAGGGCCAGAAGGAGAGAAAGGGATATGTTCAAGAAGTTGAGAAATTGCAGATGCACGTGCTTGTATTACTTATTTAATTAGAGAATTACTCTCAAACTTAACTGTTTGCATCAGGGTCAGGAGACACAGTTCAATAAATAAATAAACAAATAAATAAATAAATAAAGTTAATAAAATAAGCTGCTTCTCTCTCCCTGTATACCTTGCACCTGGACATTTCTGATGGTTTAAAAAAGTTTGGCTAGCATCCCCTTATTTGACACTGTTGTATTTCATTAGTGCAGCTGCTTGACCCCTAGCAAGAACCAGAAATGACAAAATACCACAAGAAGGACTGGTATCATCATGGTATGCATATGGTATGAATTCTGGGCAACTTAGCAATGAGAAATATGAGCAATCTCAGCAGCGTCTGTGATGCTTTAAGACAAGCGGTACAATCTTCAGATGTCCAGAGAGTTCAAATAAAGTTTGTGTCAGTAGCCAGCACATGGCTGCTTATTCATGGATTAAACTTCAGAATATTGAGAGTCGCCCACCAGTAACGCCCACACTCATAAACAAAGAGATTCCTTGTGCTTAAAAGTGCCACTGACATCAACAATGGAGGCTTGATTCGCCTCTGATGTTGGTACAAATCAGTGGAGTAGAACCAGTGTAACATGATGTAAACAAGAGGAGAGTCAGCCTCTACCACAGAAGATGGCCATTTTGAGTACTGCCTGTGGAAGGGACAGAAAAATAGTATGGTGTAGATTCTGGCCCAAAATGGGGAAAAGGGTGCCTTCCTCTCCCTACAAGGAAAATTGGACAACATTAATTTGCATATGTTTGCCCATGTCTATGTTATTGTTTGCAAATTTTAATTAATTCATTGCTTTTAAAAGGACTCTTATTTCCAAACATAAGAGCACCATAGTTTAAAAAAAAAAGACCAATCAGGACCAATCAACTAACCTCTGAAGATTAATTTTGGGACATTTTTGGACACTGGACATGTTGGATTGTGCAACAGTCAAGTAAAAACCCATTGCAAGCCCTGCAAGCTTAATATGGGGCTTGTCCAGTAGGGGGAGGGTCAGAGGATGAAACATTTTTTTCTCTTTCCTTGTCTCCTCTCTTCTCCTGTCCTCTCTTCTCTTGTCCTCGATCTTGTCCTAAGAAGCCTGTACAGTATGAAAGCATATCTTCTGAGTTCTTAGTAAAGTTCTGTTTTTGAAGAAACTTCTGCTGTGTTTTATTCAACAGAAAGCTAACTCTACAATAGCTTATGGGCCCAGGACATCTTCAAGGCAATTTTAAAAACTAGAAGCAGCCCAGAAGAACTGCAGACTGTGAAAGAAAACTCCCAAACAAAGAGACTTACTGACTGTGAGTAAGAAGGCCTAAATCCCAGAAGGGGAAAGGGAGGGAAGCAAGTATGGCAAGCAGCTCAGAGCTCAGACTTTCAGTAGGAAAACTGAACAATGTAAACTACCAATTGTGGAAGTTTAAAGTGGAAATGCTGCTGTCTAAAGATGATCTATGGGGACGTGATTACCATGAACAGACCAGCAGCAAATCACGAGGAAGGGGATAAAAAGGACAGGTTAGCAAAGACTACAATAAGTTTATTGGTAGAAGATGACCAGCTAATCCATATAAAAAGTGAGACCACAGCAAGAGGCATGTGGATTGCAATACAAAACTTGCATGAGAGAACTAGCCTGAATAGCAAACTGTTTCTACTGAGGAAACTATACAAAATGAGGCTTGGCAAAGAAAGTGAAATGCAGGAGCATATAAATGTTACGTTGGAAGTAGTGGCACAGCTGCATGGGATTGGAGAAGATATAAAGGACAGCCATGTGGTAGCCCTACTCCTCTTCAGCCTGCCTGAATCTTACAGTGCCCTCATCAATGTCCTGGAGACAGGGCCAGAGGCTGAACTGAAGCTGGAATTTGTTAAAGGTAGACTTGCAGATGAATTCCAGTGCAGAAAGGAGAACTTGCAGAATGATATAAAGCAGGGTAATGAGACTGCACTGAAAACCTCAGACAAAGCTCCCAAGAGGGAAACCAGAGTATGCTTCAGATGCAAAAAGGAGGGACATTTAAAGAAAGACTGCTATATATGGAAAGCAGAACAGCAGAAACTGTCTAAACAAACAGCTAAGCAGAGGGCTAAAGTCACAAACAGAAATAGTCACTCAACAATGGAGTGGGTGCTTCAGAGCAATGCATGACAGCTCATCCCCAGATTGGTGTGTAGACTCCGGGGCAATGAGCCACATGACTAGCAATAAAGGATTCTTTACAGGACTGGACCTGAGCAGTAAAGAAAGGATCTACCTTGCAGTTGGGAGAAGCATCAATGCGGAAGGAATTGGACAAATATTCCTGTACTGCAACAAGTAACAGGGAAAGATGTGCTCTATGTGCCCAACTTAGAAGGGGGACTCCTGTCCGTGAGGTACCTGGCAGCGAGGGGGCTCACCATCTGTTTCCAGGGAGATGAATGCACAATTCAAAGTAGGACAAAAGTACTGACCAGAGCCACTGCAGATGAGCATCTGAGCACAGCGAAAGAACAGGCGAAGCTCACTGCGCACAAGCCACACGATGACTACATTGACCTGTGGCATAGATGCATGGGATATAGACACCCAGACAGCATCAAGGAAATGCACAGACAACAGTTGACCAAAGACCTTAAGGTATCAATGTGCCCTGTGATCATGAAATGCAACTGCTGCATCAAAGCCAAAGCCACGAGGGCTACGCTTCCTAAGAAGTGTCAGAATAGAGCCACGAAACCACTTGATTTTGTACACAGCTATGTCTGTGGCCCAATGAAGGTTCCCATGCCAGGAGGCAACTGGTATGGTAACTTTCATTGACGACTATTCAAGGTACATGATCACGTACGTCATGAAGAGTAAAGATGAAGTATTCACAAACTTCAGGACTATGTGACCATGACGAGCAACAAGTTCCAGCGCAGACCAAAGACACTGTGGACTGACAATGGAGGTGAGTTCACAGGAAAGGAAGTAGAGCACTTCCTGAGACTTCATGGAATTGAGCACCAAAGGACAGTACCATATACACCCGAGCAGAACGGAACAGCTGAAAGGAAAAACAGAACGCTAACCGAAATGGTTAGATGCATGTTAATAGACTCTGGACTACCAGAAAGATACTGGGGCAAAGCAGCAGTTGCTGATACCTACCTACAAAATTGGCTGTATTCTGGAACAGTGAGGAAAACTTCATATGAACTGTAGCATGGTCAAAAACCTAGTGTAGGCCACATCAGAGTATTTGGAAGTAAGACTTACATATATATCCCAGAGGAGAAACGTACCAAGTTGCAAAACAGAGCAGTGGAAGGCATCCTCGTAGGATACACTGAGCATTCCAAAGGCTACAGGATCCTGGATCCATGCACAGACATAATAACCATTAGTAACAGTGTGACCTTTGTATAAAACTTTGTAGTGTGATGTCACCAATATGCTGATGATACTCAGCTGTACCTCTCCTTTTCAACTGACCCAGGTCCTGCTGTCTCCTTACTTTCCTAGTGTCTGGAGGCCGTGGCGGATTGGATGTGGCGGAGCAGACAGAAGTGATGGTAGTGGGCAGGGTGAGGGAGGTGCTGGCTCCCCTTGTGTGGGGGGGTCTGGCCGCTTGTAGCCCAGCAGGTTCGGAGGCTGGGAGTGCTTTTGGACTCAGACCTCCATCTGGATCGACAGGTGGAGGCGGTGGCTAAAACTGCCTTCCACCAGTTGTATCTAGTGCGGAGGCTGCATCCGTACATTTCCATGCCTGATCTGGCCACCCTCACCCACGCCTTCATCACCTTGAGGCTAGACTACTGCAACGCGTTCTACGTAGGGCTTCCCTTGATACTAGTCCGGAGGCTGCAGCTAGTGCAGAATACGGCGGCCCATCTCCTTACAGGGACAGGTTGGCGGGAGCACATAACACCTGTGCTCCGTACTCTGCACTGGCTGCCCATAGTGTACCGAGTCAGATTCAAGGTGTTAGTGTTGGTCTATAAAGCCCTGCACAGTCTGGACTGCTCATACCCCAGTGACCGCCTCACCCTCCACACCTCAGAGTGATCCCTCCGGTCCACTGGGGGTGCCTTTATGGAGGTCCCCCATGTAAAATGGGAGGCTACAATGGAGAGGGCATTCTCAGTGGCCGGGCTGCGACTTTGGAACTCCCTTCCGGAGGAAGCCTGCCTGGCCTCAGGTCTGCTGGCTTTTTGTCGAACCTGTAAGAACTGGCTGTTCGCCCAGGCCTTCAGAGGGGAGGGTGAGGTAGTTGGGAGTAAATTTGGGTTTTAAGATATTTTAAATATATTGTTACTTTTAAAGTATTTTTATTGTATTTTTAGGTATCTTTCGTTATTGTATGCCACCCTGAGATGCCATAGGCATGAGTGGGGAAGCTAATAAATATAAATAAATAAATAAATATATAAAACTCAAGGGACAGTGTGATGACTCTCCAAGGTCCAGGCAAAGGAGAACAATCAACCATGGACGAAACCACTGAAAGGGAGAAATCCTCTGAACAAATAGTCGAAATTGGCACAAAGGTAACAGAAGTGCAGGAACAGACACAGCCAGCTGCTGATGCTGAACCAAGGCAGTCGATGAGGTCTAACAAAGGCATTCCCCCCATTTGTCTGTCCTACAGAGTCAGCACCAGTAAATTGTCAGAGCCAGAATCCTGGGAGGACATCTCGCAGATGTCAGAAGGGAAGCAGAAAAATGGGTAAGAGCGGCTGAAGAAGAAGTAAAGTCCATGCAGGACAACGTGACGTGGACACTTACTCCACTGCCCGCAGGGAGAAAGACTATAGGTTGTAAATAGACATTTAAAATAAAGTACAATGTGCAGGGAAATATTGAAGAGTACAAGGCGTGACTTGTCACGAAAGGATACTCCCAGAAGTACGCAGAAGACTACGATGAAACATTTGCACCTGTAGTTAAGCACACTACAATCAGAACATTGTTAAGTATAGCTGCCGGAAGCGGAATGTAAGTCAAGCATATGGACGTGAAAACAGCGTTCCTAAATGGTGAGTTGAAGGAAGATATTTACATGGATCAACCACCAGGGTTTGCAGATGCTGAAAGGCCGGATCTTGTATGCAAACTGCACAAAAGCATATATGGGGTTAAGCAGGCCACCAGAGCGTGGAACACTAAAATAAACAAGGTGCTCATGAGGAAAAATTTTACCAGGAGAAAAGCAGATCCCTGCATATACACAAAGAGACTAAAGGGCAGGTGGATCTTTGTATTAATTTATGTCGATGACCTTATCGTATGCTTTGAGTAAGAAGGGAATGATTGCGAAACAATGAGAGCTCTAAATCAGGACTTTGAAACTAAGGACCTGGGTAACATAACGCACTACCTGGGAATACAAATTGAAAGAGAAGATGCTGGAAGCTATCTCCTCAACCAAACACAGGCAATAGAAGAGATGATAGAAAATTTCGGCATGGGAGGTGCGAAGGCAGCAAATACCCCTATGGAAACCAGCTACCCAAAGGAGATCAAATAACCAAGCAATTTTTCTGCCAGACAATAAGCAATACAGAAAGGCGATAGGAAAGCTCTTGTACATTGCCACAATCACAAGGCCTGACATTGTGGTGGCAATAGGTATACTGTGTAGACAAGTCTCAGCCCCAACACAAAGGGATTGGAACGCAATGAAGAGGGTCTTATGGTACCTGAAAGGGACTGTGCACCTCAAGCTACGGCTTCCAGAAACTTCCGTGCCAGACCTGATAGGCTATGTGGACGCAGATTGGACTGGAGACCATTCAGACTGAAAATCTACCAGTGGGTACCTATTCTTGCTTGGTGGAGGACCCATCAGCTCGTGCAGTAGGAAACAAGCCTCTGTGACACTTTCCTCGACAGAGGCAGAGGACGTGGCAGCGGCACACGCCAGCCAAGAAGTTATCTGGTTACGACAGCTTCTGAATAATCTGGGGCAAAAATTGGAGAGACCCACGCCGATCCTGGATGACAACCAAGGATGTATAGCGCTGGTACAAACAGAAAGAATCAACCCCAGAACCAAGCACATTGATGTAAAATACCATTTCCTGAAAGACTCACAGGAACAAGGACTCATAGATCTGCAATATTGTCCTACAGAGGATATGACAGCGGATGTGTTCACGAAGCCACTAGCAGAGGAACGCCATCGCAAGCTATTAAGAAAAATGAACCTAGTGGGCTTGACTAGTGACTGTTGAGAAGGGGTGTTGGAATGTGCAACAGTCAGAAGTAAAAGCCCATTGCAAGCCCCGCAAGCTTAATATGGAGCTTGTCCAGTAGGGGGAGGGACAGGGGATGAAACAGTTTTTCCCCCCTCCTTGTCTCCTCTCTTCTTCTCTCTCTGTCCTCCATCTTGTCCCATGCAGTCTGTACAGTATGGAAGCATGTCTTCTGAGCTCTTAGTAAAGTTCTGTTTTGAAGAAACGTCTACTGTGTGTTATTCAACAGAAAGTTAACTCTACAATAGGACCCCCAATTCCCAGACCATCCAAGGTGATAACTACACGGGTGGCCGTTCTAAGAGAAAAACTCCTGTTGACTTGAGTAAGGCCAAGGTTTTGCCCAAAGAATTTTCCTAGCCCCAGTAGCAATTATTGGCTCGTCAGGCCAGATCTTAACCTGATGCAAGCCACTTGTGTAAATTACATCAGCTCATGGCGTATTGGGATAGAAAAGACTTCAATAAAATCTCATCATTTTGTCTTTTGTTTAAAATGGAGTTGTGCAGCAGTTGTGTATCTGCCAGAGGTGTGCAATTCGTTATTATGTTTATAATTACTAAAACGAATGAAGCCCCATTCGTTTTAGTAATTATATGACAACAAATGACAAAGGTAACGAAAACAGATGAAAATGAAGACAAAAAAGCGTTCATTTTCGTTATAAAATTAAAACAAATAAAAAATCACCATGCATGCAAAAAACCCTCGGGTAGAGGCAGACAAAAGAAGCATACCTTCTTGCTTACAGACAACAAATGTTTTCTGGAGGAATCTATTGTATAGAAGCTTTTACAACATGCACGAAACAACTCCTGAGAGAATAACAGACTGGCCTGTGCCATCACAGCAGCTGGCAGTGTGAGTCACTGCTTCTGGCCCTGTAATCCAGACTTTGCATGTCTGGGAAATAATGCCCAGTCAAGTGTGATTGCAGGCTATTATTTAAAGCTTTATTTGTGAAATTGGTGTAGCTGAGGTCAAATGTCTTCCACTGTATTTTCCTGCGGTACTTTCAGACAGCTTTCAATAGTAATCCCATTATGCTCCTACTACAGAGATACTTTACCTCCTCTATAAATTGATGGTTAATTACTGAGCATTTTTTTTACATTTGACTCCACTTTTGAATAAGACAGTATGACACTGAGCCAGAAGCAACACTGACTGCAGAAAAAAATGGGGAGTTTGATCTTTACTGTAAAGCAGAGTACAGGAAGTTCTAAAGCAGACGTGTGTTGCCAGAGAGCTACTGTAGCTATTGAAAATGTGCCATCTACAGCCTGAAATTTACTGGAAGACATAGAGGATGAGATGTCAGTCTCTGGGCAGCAGGATTCTGTTATACTGTTCAGTCCTGTTTGGGTCAGTTGTACATGATGAGATGGTAAGAGATGGGTTTCTTTGTAATATTGACCTGTTATCATGGAGCTGCTTTTGTGAATTCTGTTCCATGTGATAGTTTGTTGTGCCTGACAATTCTGCACTATCTTTTTTTATATAATATGAAATGCCAGGATGAACCTCTTGAGTTCTCATAGCTATGCTCTGAGGGGAAAGTGCAAGAATTTTACAGAGGCAAACAAAGTAGTCCAAGGAGGAAGCCTTAATGAATCCTTGATGACATCTGTACAGAATTGACACTCCCTTCATCATATCATTTAGATGCTTCTACATGAGTGTCCATAGAGGACAAGACCCAGAATGAGGAGGACCGTGGTGGGCCACAGGGGAACAAGCTAGGTCTGGGGAAATGACACTCTTCAAGCAACTGTCAAACATCATTCCCATGGTTTCAAACACATGGCTTAAGTTTGGAAGAGGTGTAGAGCCAGTGTAAGGCACAGGGAGGGACTCTTTGTAGATCATCCTTTTCTCACTGGAGGCTCTGAGATCTGTTATAGTTTGGGATCCACTATTAGTTGGGTTGGTCAGGAGTACAAGACTCGACTGTCAGAAGCTGGGAGACAATAGCTGGAATTGGATTACTCCATTGAAACTGGCAACCAAGGCTGGCCATGGTCAGAGAGAATGTTGGTCTGGATGAACCATTGATCTGACCCAGTAAATGGCACTTCTTATGTTCTTATCTGTTGTGTCCAAGTGCCTTGTTTATCCTCTCCTCTTGAGGAATGATGCCAGAGAAGTGTTGTGAATAGAATCTCCAGTTCCCAATGGGGACTGTACTACGATGAGTGGAACGACGTTAAAAGGATCAGATCCCAGAGAAAAACACAATTACAGGGGCAGTATACACAGCAGACGGGACTTGTCAGCAGCACCCGCTGTTGAGCCCAGAGGCGGTAGATAGGCATGCCCCTCAGTAAAGTTTTTGTGTTTGAATCCTGCCTGATTGAAACAATTCTTAATGAAACAGGGATATAACTTTCCACACTGAGGGCCAGGTCAGTGCATTAATTGCTTTTGTTAAACCCTTTTAGTGTTAGTTCATCCTGAGCCAGCAAAGATAATTAAAAAAGTATCCAGCTTCAGGGAGCTGAGAAATTCTTTTGCACCACTGTGCAATGATAACTCCACCAGAGCGACAGGTGCTGAGGCAATGGTCCACAATGAAACTTTCTCCAGCTTACTGAAATATTTGGTGAGCAAGATGAAGGGAGTGTTTCCAGAATATCCTCCAATGTGACATTTGTAAGAATTTAGGGTGCATACAATGACCAGACTGAATGGCAGATAGTTACCTTATGTACAGCAGTGGCTATGGCCCCAGTGGATCAGTTTTGGCCTCTTCATTCTAGCAGTCTACAGTTGATGGGACTCAACTGCCAGTGTCAGGACTGGGTTGCGTGAGGTGTAACTCTCACCTGACTTTGGCTTAGAGCTGGTTGGGTTGTAGACTAACCAGGCATGGTCATCCTTACAGAAAGCCATGATCTCATGGCCTTGCAGAAGCAATGGCAGCACATTCAGGTTAGGTCAGGTTCTAAAAGACCCCATGTTCTTTGCATTTGACAAGAGGACTTGCGACACTTGGCAGTGTTTGAAGGTCAGACCTGTGTCTCTGGCTAGCTTAGGTTGCACACCATGAGTGCAATCCTACTGCTGGCTTATGCTGGCGGTAGATGCAGTGGTGATCTGGGCGGCGGGTGCTCAGGTGCACATTCACCCCGCTTGCGTAGCAAGTAGCACAGGGCAATGGCACGACCCACACTGATGCGACCCCCAAGCCCACACACCCTGTCGCCTGGGGGATGAAGCAGGCATGGCTCCTGCTCCATCCCCCGGGCTGTGGGGTGTGTGGGCTCGGGGTCACATTGGGCAGGGCATGCCCTTGCCCCGCATGGCTTGCTGCGACGGTGGGGTTAGTGTGTGCCTGAATGCCTGCGGTCTTTCACTGCACCTCATATAGGCGCAGTTTGTGAGGCCCGCAGGATTGCACCCCAAGTGTTTTGTTTATATCCATCTTCTTGTGCTTGAGACACCTTCTTGGATCACAAGGTAGCTGGAGCTGGATTGTGTTTGTAAACCACCTCATTTAGTAGGATTCTGATCCCTATCAGATCCCTGTCAGGCCAGCTCTATTAGAAATAATAATAATAATAATTAATAACTAACTAACTAATGATTAATAGGAGAAATGGGCTGCAAACCACAAACTTACTTCTCGTTTCAATGGGCAGGAAGTAGAATTCCTGATTGTAGAATCCGGGGGGGCCCAGGGCAAAAATAAAATGCAGCGTCCCCATGTCCCCATCCTCCATAGCCTTATCCACTTAACCCCTTCATGCAGGCCCCACTCCTCCGGCCTAGTAGGTGAGGGGATGCAAGACAGGACCCTGCAGGAAGCAGCTACCATGGGGGCCGAAAGTCACAGGAAGGGAGAGGACCCCACAGAAATAACCTGTCCCAGGGCCTCAGGAGCTCTGGTCCTGAGGCTACCAGGGCTGGTCTCCCTATGGGGCCCTCTCCAACCATGGGGCCTGGGCCACAGCCCTACTGGCCCTGCTTAAGGTCAACCCAGCCAGTAGGGCCACTCTGCACTAAGTTTTTTGTGGCCATGGCGTTTTAAGGACTGCCTTTCTGGTGTGTTTTAGAAAGTTAAAATCTATCAGCGAGCAAGCCACAGTGCGTACTGCTATACAAAGACCTTGGGTACAATACTGACTCTTCCAAAGTCAATGAAAGTTTCACTAATGATTGTAAATAGAGCCAGGATGTCACCTTTTATGGCTGTATAACTTGCATTATATTTACAGCACAGAAACCCTGCTGCAATGTTGTAAATGCAATTACTTTAAAGGCTACACATGTTTATCATAATTACTCCATATATTGTCCGTAAACAATTTTCACTGAAATGAGCGTTTATTAAACTGCTGGGAATAAAGCTACATGTACCCATAATTGTTTCATAAGTGGTTTATAAAGCCACTATGAACAGAATGAAGAGGCTTAGATTGAGCTGCTGCGTTTCCATTTTATCCAGGGGCACAGCGAGGGTCCCAGCTTCTGGAGGAGGGGAAGAAAGGACACCTAGTCCGCCCCTCCCCTTTCCAGAATTTCACTCCCTGACTCCTCAGAAGCCCCACCCACTAGCTCTAGTGTCCCTGAAGCCACCCTCCCCTCCTGCGCCCGTCAGACTCACTGGATCGCCTGCTGTTTGGGACAGGTGAGCTCACCTCACCCCGCCTCCCCGCTCAGGAGTACTGGATTCCCTGACTGGTTTGGCGCGTTGTCTCTGGAAATGGGCAGTGACTTCACCCCTTTTTAATGGCTTGCAGCTGCCCTGTGAGGTAGCCACCATTTTTTTGAGGGGCGAGGAAACACAATTGGGTAGAAAAAAAGGATTCAATGGGAGTGGTACTGACTGTGCCTCTAAATTTGGGGTAGGGGAAGATTCCCCCCCACCCCGAAAAGTAAAGGTGGTCTCATCCCATGCTCTCCCTGCTGTTATACCAATGTTTATATCAGTATCAAGTGCACTCGGTAGAGTGATGTCTGCCCTTTCTGAAAGCACCCCCTCTTGTAACTAGAGAGAGTGGGCGCAATTCCAAACCCCTTGGGTGCCGCCGCGGGGCCCATGACAGGGGTGCATGTGGCTTGCACATGTGTATGTGCATGCACACTGCATGCGTGGCATGCCCTGGTTTGCGGGGCTTGGGATCGGCCCCTTTAGCTGGCGTGATGTAGAAGCAAGATTCCTATCGTCTAGGTAGCTCTTAATGGCATAACACTTCAGCTCAGTCGATACTGGATGCAGAGCTGAAACGGGGATCACATTTGCCACAATTTCGGGTAGTCTGTCAGGTGCCTGATTAATATCCCAATACAGAGTCAGGCACCGGATTACCTGAAATACTCGGTGTTACCATTAGCAAAGTAACAGTTATCAATTTTCTATTTTACTGACTGATTTTCAGTAATGGAAAACCAGAAAATCGGTACAGGAAACCAGAAAATCGGTACAGGAAACCAGAAAATTGGTACGGGAAACTGGAAACTCAGTACCAGAAACTGGTAAATCGGAACCAGATGTCACTAAATGGGGTAAGGTATTGGCCACCAATCAGGTATCAATTAGTACCTGATGTTGCCAGGTTGAATCTGGTTCGATAATTCTGATGGGTATACCTGTTTTTGCATGTATTTCTTTCCACTCCAGTTGGATGACTTGACTAGCATTTTAGATGGCTAGCCATCTTGAATCACAAAGTAGCTGGAGCTGGATTGTGTTTGTACACCACCTCATTTAGTAGGATTCTGATCCCTATCAGATCCCTGCCAGGCCAGCCCTATTAGAAATAATAATAATAATAATAATAAATAAACAACTAATGATTAATAGGAGAAATGGGCTGCAAACCACAAACTTACTTCTCGCTTCAATGGACAGGAAGTAGAATTCCTGATCGTAGAATTCAGGGGGCCCAAGGCAAAAATAAAATGCAGGGCCCCCATGTCCCCATCCTCCATAGCCTTATCCACTTAACCCCTTCATGCAGGACCCACTCCTCCAGCCTAGTAGGTGAGGGGATGCAAGACAGGACCCTGCAGGAAGCAGCTACCATGAGGGCTGAATGGTGAACGTCACAGGAAGGGAGAGGGCTGCACAAAAATAACCTGTACCAGGGCCTCAGGAGCTTTGGCAATATATTCTATGCTCCATGTCTGAACCATTGTATAAGGAGCTGTAAGGAATTAGTATAAACAATGACTTAGCGCTCATGATTAAGGCTTTAAAGAAGTTTTAAAAGATTTACTCCCACACAGAACAGTATGGGATATAACAATTTGAAACACCAGAATAAACTTCTAGACAAAAGGAGAAATGTCGGCGTGTACATGAGTGTAAGACTTTGCACGATCCAGCCTTTAGGCAATTAGGAGGCTGAGTATCTTAAGGTCCTGAGTCACTTTTGAAAATTTACCCTAGAAGCTTAGTTTTTCAACATCACATCAAATGAATATTTCTGCTATACAAAATGAATCTACTCCTCGGAGTAAAGTCAGCAGGGTCGGGTATTGAGTTTCTGATGAGGCTGGATTCTTATAAAACTGCTGATATTTTCTCTTTTGATTTTTTTTTTAAATTTAAAAAGTGGCCCGAGTTAAAGCAAAACAGGGGTGAATATTTTAGAGAATCTTATTATAATAGTAGTTATGCCCAGAAGTACTGATTTACAGTACGTTACAAAATTACCCGCCAGTAAAAACTCTGCACAACTTCTATTTTGGTTAGTGAATGCCGCTAAGGAGTAAATTAATTTGTGGGAAGTTCATAGCTCAGCAGAAAGAACTCTTGGCTGTTCAGATGTGTATCCTGGACTAGCATCTGGCCAATAAGTGGGAGAAGCTCAATTGTTTGTGCTTCCAATATGAGAAAGATGATACAGTAGCTCTCCCTTAAACCTCTGCCCCCAACTCTCCTATGTACAATTATATGGGAGCCATCATTTAACTCTTCATCGACTTCTTATTTTTTTTAAAAATGTTTAAGTAAAGTTTGCTGTAATAATTTTAAATACTAAATACCTTACTTTTGCATGGTCTGAATCTCCTCTTACATATACCAGTGAAGCTTACTAACCTTACTAACTACTTACTAACCTTACTAGGTCCAATAAAAGATATCTCCACGCTATTTTGTCTCTAACCTCAGTAGAGTCATTCCTGAGTTGCAGGTGATAGGAGACACAGGTACCAATGCAGCCAAGCACTTCTGAGCTAGGGGCACAATTTTTCTAGGTGACTCCATCCCCTCTGTATGGAGTGCTGTGACATCATGATGCTCCATAAGGCGTGGGGGTATGTCCCCAAAGGGGTGGAGCTAAGATACCTTTCTGTACCGTTACAACATGGCCATTCCTACCTGCAGAATTCTGTGTCACCATGGCACTTTATAGGAGATGGGGCCTCCCGTAGCTAGGGAGCCGCCGCTGGGGCAGAGAGTGTGCCTGACCCAGCCACATCTGGGCTCAGTGGGACCCCTCTACGCAAAGGAAGTGCTTGTTGACGGAACTGGGAGGTCAAACCCACAGGAGGGGAAAAAAACCTGCTGAGGTGAGGGACAGCCACCATGGCACATGGGAAAGCTGGGCCCGTTCCTTTAAGGCTGGGATTGCTACAACCTGAGGAGATTAGGTCCTCAGGAGTGGGAGTCTGTGAAATGAGAGGGTGCGGGTCTCCTCTTCTTTTCCTGGATGGGCTGCTACACGGGAGAAAATTAAGGTTTTTTTCCACTTGGTGCTGAGGCAGGAGTTATTCGTTATTGTAGAGGCCTGATTCTACAGAGAACTGTAAGAGTTTACAGATCATCATTGCAAATCAGGACTCCATTGAAGGCAGCGGCATTGCATCTGTGTAAATCGGGTGTGAGAACCAGTTCCCAAGTCTCCTGACTCCCAACCCCATGTCTCAATCCTAAAGGCACCTTCCATCTCCTATTTGCAGTTACCATCACTCAATTTTGGGGAACGGACAGACGGATGTAGAGATGAAATCTTACACTCTTTTCTTCAGTTGCATTCATCACCTCAGCTGCAGTGACACATCTCTTTTGCCTCCTATTTTACTGGCCACATATGGGTTATATATCCTTCTGAACACCACTTCCTTTGGCTTGTGTTCATTTCTGAGACATACGAGCAATATTCCCCACCTGCAATCTTTCTAAAGAACTGTTACTCTCATGGTAAGAATGTGCTGGTCTCTTGTTTTCAGGAAACACATGGAGAGACAGTAGCCTAGCTTGTGGAGACAGCCAAGGAGGACTCATGCAGGAGCCTTTCAGTTCAATGCAATTCAAACCCTGTGGGCCAAATTCTCTGTGGGCATAATTCCACTGAACTCCATTGAACCCTCTTGGAATTGCAACAGCAGAGAATTTGGCGCTCAGTCTGGAAAGAGTCTTTAATTAGTAAGTCAATTAAAGGCTAAACTGTGCAAACAGGATGAAGAAGATTCTGTGGGATGAAGAACTGGTTTTAAAACAACAACAGATTTGTCTCTTCCTTTGAATTGGAACAAAAAGGGCCACACAGAGCACAATTTTGGCAGCCTCCACAGTTGGGAACCAGAATGCAGAACTTAGCAAGGCCTTCTCTGAGAAAATTACCAGACTGTTGAGTTACAGACCTATCAGAAATGAATTATTTATTTATTTATTTATTTATTTATTATTATTATTACTACTACTAATTGGCTGAGTGAAAGGAGGTCTCACTGTCAGCTTGACAGCATTTATCTGTTTGTTTGTAATGTGCTAACTTTTAAAAACTGCCTAAGATCATTTTCAATATTTCAGGAAATGTTCTGGATGAGTGACTGAATGAGTGATTGGAGATTAACGGTGCAGCAGCCGTCAGGCCATAATATGCCAAACAAAAGGAGATTCTGGATGGCAGTGAGCAGCATCTTATTGATTTTGAAGAAAATCATAAAACCCGAAATGGCTGCACCCAGGAGATTTCTTCATTCTCTTGCTCTGTCCCTGTTCACAGCACTGATTCATTACAACCAATATAATTATAGCCTTCAAATGAGCCATAGAACATGCGGTGATTGGTTCACTTACTACTCACCTTGAAGGACATCACCTGCACAGAGCAGTGGGGGTGGGGGCAGATAAGAGGGCACTGTTGACCAAGGGTAGTGAGGGAGGCTTAAGCTTCCATGGCTGTCCAATAATATCTTCTGAATATGCGTACAACTAGGGGCCCAAGTCCCTGCTTACAGCCATCTATAATACGTACAAGTGGTAGGTGTGACTTTCTTACTGCATATATTAATTTGTAAAAAGCACTTATAAATGGAACCTTCATTACCGTAAGTGTGAATGACCAGACAAAGGCTGTTTTCCCGTGTTACTGCGCCGGCGGAAACTTACGTGAAGAAATTACGGCGGGTAAACTAATGTGAAGCTTGGAACGTGGGCATGGGGTTAAAAGCATCTCGTGTTGTTTTCCATCACAGATGGCAGGGTTGGATTTTGCACCCTGCGTTCCGCAAGACACATCATATGATATTAACTCTGTGTCCACTTTCCAAGATTCATGTTAGTTTCCCTGCTAAGAGATTTCTTCTTGTACGTTTCCTCCGGTACGGCAGTACGGGCAAGCAGCCAAAGAAGCAAAGTTTTAAAGTTCTAAACTGGAAGAGAACAGTAGGATGCCTTGAGAAATTCTATTTGAAAGGATCTGAGTCGGTAAGACACTCTTGTGAATTTGTGAATGTTCTAAATTTCCAGGAAATTTCCAGGAAATTCCAGGAAATTTCCAATTACAAAGAACTCAAAGAGGATCCCACAACACAATTCACACTGGAATACAAAGACATTGGGTATTTTCAGACGTTACGAGATCACAGTGAACCACGGTGAATACGCACCTGTGGTCAATGTGTCTCGCACGTCTGTTTGGCGGCCGCCAGATGTTCGCCACGGTCAATCCGCACATGGGGTCAATTTGAACCACGCTTCCCGGGCTAGCCAGGGGAATGTCCCGGGAAGCATGGTCAAAGAGATCCCCAGTGGGGACCAAAAAAAAGTAACGTCTGGCCGGTTGCCACGGCCCGGGATCCCGACTACCGACCCAGACCCTGCTATCTCGGTGCTATCCCAATGTTTGGAGGCCGTGGCGGATTGGATGCGGCTGAGCAGACTGAGGCTCAACCCAGATAAGATGGAGGTGATGGTGGTGGGGAGGGCGAAGGGGGTGGTGGCCCCCCTAATTGGGGGGGTTTGCCCCCCTGTAGCTCAGCAGGTCCGGAGTCTGGGGGTCATATTGGACGCAGACCTGCGGCTGGAGCGGCAGGTGGAGGCAGTCGCTAAGGCTGCCTTCCGCCAGCTTTATCTGGTACGTAGGCTGCGTCCGTATGTCTCTGGCCCGGACCTGGCCTCCCTCATCCATGCCTTCGTCACCTCGCGGCTCGACTACTGCAACGCGCTCTACGTGGGGCTTCCCTTGTTCTTGGCCCGGAGGCTGCAGCTGGTGCAGAATGCGGCGGCCCGTCTTCTTACGGGGACGGGTCGCCGGGAGCACATTACACCGGTGCTCCGAGCGCTGCACTGGCTGCCGATAGTGTGCCGGGCCAAGTTCAAGGTCCTAGTGATGATCTATAAAGCCCTATACGGCCTTGGCCCCTCTTACCTTAGGGACCGCCTCGCCCTTCGCGCCCCGGAACGGCTCCTGCGGTCTGCCGGGGGTGCCCTCCTGGAGGTCCCCCGTGTGAAGCGGGGGGCCACGATGGAGCGTGCATTCTCGGTGATAGGGCCGCGGCTGTGGAACTCCCTTCCGGAGGAAGCTCGCCTGGCCCCAAGCCTTTTGACATTTTGGCGGAACTGTAAGACCTGGCTGTTCGCCCAGGCCTTTGGGAGGGAGGGAGGGGGAGGGTGATTTTAATCCCCTGCCTAGTTAGTTATTTATTGTTCTTAACCCTGTTTTTGATGTTTTATATTTATATTTATATTTTAATTGTTTTAATTGATTTATTGTTGCTGTAAGCCGCCCCGAGCTGCATTGCAGGAGGGGGCGGGATATAAGTTTGAAAAATAAATAAAAAAATAAATAAACATCCGGCCCGACGCGGCGGCCACAGTGGCCCCGCCGCCCACCCGTCTTCCTGGAGGGCGGGCGGCGGGGTGCGTGGAGGGGGCGGCGCCGTGCGTCCGCACGTTGCGCCGCACGGCCCCGCCCCCTCCCGGATTCCCCGCCGGGATCCCCCCGGCACGTCTGATATGGCGTGACAGGGTGACCCCGGCGGGGAATGAAAGGGTTGTTTTCGGTATGGGGCCAAGCGGCCCCGTAACGTCTGAAAACACCCATTATCAAAGTGAAAATTAGGAGAAAATATCCAATCTCATCCCCCGCAGTCCCGTCCCAGGACCTTTCTACATGCCCCCAAGATACACAAACAGGGGAAGCCAGGTAGACCTATTATATCTGGCCTTGGCACAATCGCTGAGAGTATATCAGGACTCAGAGAAAACATTCTCAAACCACTTGCCAACCTAGCTTAATCTAGGACACCAACAACTTGCTCTGCAAACTTTGCAACATAAGAGACCTTCTACACAACATCATTCTTGCTATCAGCATTCCCCACACAGATGGCATTGCAGCCTGCCTCAAATACCTACAGGTCAATGAGGAAGTCAATGAGGAAGTCTCAGATATCTACTCCGAGTATATTACAAAGCTCACACATTTTATCCTTACTCACAACTTCACATTCAATGGCAAACGCTCTCTACAAACCATGGGGACAAGTATGAATACAAAAATGCCCCCCCCCCCCCCCAAATATGCCAACCTTGTTATGGGCCACCTAAAAGAATAATACCTTGAAAAATGCACCACCAAACCATTCCTATGCCTCAGCTACATAGATGACATCTTCATGATCTGGACAGACAATTTGGATTTGCTCATAGAATTCTGCTTCAGCTTGAACACACACCACCCCTCTATCAAACTAACACTGGAATATTTCCACACCAGTATCCACTTCCTGGACATCACAGTCAGCATGCACAATGACAACCTACAGACAGCAATATACAAGAAACGGACAGACCACAATACCTACCTCCACCAATCCAGCAACCACCCAGTTATAATATCTACAGCTAAGCACTGAGACACCACAGAATCTGCTCTGCAGAAGAGACACACGAGGCTCACCTGACCTTGCTTAAAACTGCTTTCACAAAACAAGGACAGTCCAACAGAGACGTTGAGCCAGTTATAGAACAAGCTACCCAAGTCCCTCGAGAGAACCTGCTACAATATAGAAAGAAAGAAGCCTCTCACTGCAAATTTACTAATTGTCTTTGTCTTGTATGCAGAATTAATATATGCATTTGATTTGTTTCTTGGGTTCAGTGACTTTATGATTTTATTTGGTAGTTTGGTTATTTTAGTTACTTAGTTTATCCATTATTTGGTGCATTCACTTTGGGAGTACTATTTAGCTCTTCTTCTTCTTCTTCTTCTTCTTCTTCTTCTTCTTCTTCTTCTTTGTCGTCTTCGTCTTCGTCGTGGTCTTCATCTTCGTCGTCTTCTTTGTCATCTTCATCATCTTCGTCATCGTCGTCGTCTTTGTCGTTGTCGTCGTCGTCTTCTTTGTTGTTGTTGTCGTCGTCGTCGTCTTCTTTGTCGTTGTCGTCTATTTAGTATTTATTATTATAGTGGCATCAATGTTCCTGTACAGTCATTAATTAGTAGGGATGTGCGAACGTTGTTTGGCGTTCGACCCGAACTCAGCCAGTTTGGACGTCCGAACCAGATGCCTGAACTGAAAGTGGAACCCGTTGGGCAGGGAAAACCTGACTGGCAGGACCTGGGGGTGGGGGGATCTGAGGAGCAGACTTCCTGGCCCCATGGGTGGAGAGAGGCTTGGACTAGCCGCAAGCCTGCCCAATCACCATTCCTCTTTTTCTCAGACCACTGGCTTGGCAGTCTGCGATTGCCACGGGCTAGGCTGCACAGAGCCAATGGGGCTTGTGGTAAGGCAGGTGTAGCAAGTAACAGAAGTAATTGCCCTCCCCCCCCCTTCTGTATCGTTCTGAGCTAGCCACTGATCTGGTCAGCAGGTGTTTTCAGAACTCTCCCTCTCCCAGCAGTTTGTGTTCCTCCCAATCCATTGCCATCCTCCTCCTCCTATTTCACCTGCTGGTGAGCTTCTGAGCTTCTTGAAAACTCTGCTCTGAGCATGTGTGGAATGTCCCCACACACATGCAGAACAACTTCCCTCTTCCAAAATGACATCAACACTGCCGTTGCCATTTTGGATTAGGGCTGCACATGTGCAGAATGGTCTCAGTGGCCATTTTGCGCATGTGCGCTGTGCTGCTTCCGGCAGTGGCATTTTCAAGAAGTTCCAGAACTGGGACCTGTAAGAAGAAGAAAGAGAATTAGAAGGCCCAACCAGGCAGTCGGGCCTCTTCGACTGATGACTGGTGTTGGGAACTGGCTCCGCTGCCAGGCAGCCGGGCCTTCTCCACTGCTCCACAGTGGAGAAGGCCCAGCAGTCTGGCAACAGAGCTGGCTGCAGCAGAAGAGGCCCAGCCACTGGTAGTAGAGCCAGCGCAGCCCAGCCAGCGGCCATGACCCCCACCCTCCGGACCAGGACCTGCAAAGGTAAGTAACATACACGGCTCCTGGGGTTGTGGTGGGGGGTAATGCTGTGTCCGGAGGGCATGTGTGGGAGTGTTAGGTGTAGTGGATGCCCATCCCCTCCCTCTGAGGCTGGCAGTGGGGTGGTGGGGGATGACCGGGGTTTATTCAATGGCAGCTCCCTGTATCTCGGGACTTTTGGACATTTCTCTTTCCCTTTGAAGTCATTGGGAAAAGTTCCCATCGACTTCAAGGGAAAAAGGAGGTCCGAGATACAGGGGAACCAAAACCAAAAGAAACCAAAACCAAAATTTTGTCCGGAGTCCCACCCCTAATACTTATGGTAATGTTAATGGTTTCTCAATTGTGCTTCTCCCGGGAGTCAGGGAAGAAGGGGCACAAACTAAAATTCTTTTAACTAAGCCTGACTTGCCTGATGAAGGCCCCTGTGAGGTCTGAAAGCTTGGATACCTCCACCAACGGAGGAGTTAAATGGGATGGGAGCCTGCTGGACCCCAGAGTTGTTCTGTGCCCCACCCCCAGCTGCTTCATGCAGACTCTGCGAGGACCCCAGAAGACGGGCTGGTGGTTCCCCTGGCTGTGGTTCACCCATGTGCCACCTCCTCACCATAGAGTTGCCATCGCTTCTGCAACTGTTCTTCGCTGCTAATGTGACTCTGTGGTGGAGAACATGGTTTGGGTAATCCAGCCTGAACCATGCTCTCCACCAGAGAGTCATGGTTGCAGCATAGAGCAGTCACAGGAGCGACCGCAACTCTATGAACATTAGGGATGGGTGAACGCGGTTCAGAAGTTCGGAGTTCGGCCCGAACTTGGCCTGTTCAGGTGACTGAACCCGAATATGAACACGAACTGACCAAACCGAACGAACAGTTCGGTCAGTTCGGATCACGTTTGGGTGAGTTCGGGTGGCAAAAAAAGTGTCACTGGAAGTCAAATGTTAAAGGGAGGGGTAGTCAGCTGAGGAGCAGACTTCCAGGCACCAGGGGTGGAAGTTTTGTTTCTTGCAAGCCTCATCTGCCCTCCCCCCTTTACAACATCTTCTGAGCTAGTCACTGTTCCTGAACAGCAGGCGTTTCAGAAGGCTCCCTCTCCCAGCATTTCCCAGCTCCCCAATCCATCGCAATCCTCCTCCCATTTCACCCATCCACCCTCATATTCTCATTCATTTATTTAGCTTAGCTTAGATGGATTTAGTAGTTATTTTTTGTTTTTACCCCTCCCTGTGTTCCCTGTGTTCAATCTTCCTTCCTCCCTCCCCTCTCCATTGAATCCTTTCCCTCTCCCATATATTCCATCCCAAATTCCCTTCCCTTCCTCTGTTTTTTCACTTAGAGTAGGATTATTAGATTGCTTTAAGTTTCATTTCAGTTTTGTACTGAAATGAAACTGAAAACTTAAACTAAAACCTTGTGTTGTTTGTGATTTCCCCCCCCATCCCATAGATAGATAGATAGATAGATGTAGGAGTTAGCTTAGTGATAGAGAGAGCGTTAGTGATTTAGTTTTAGTGTTTGTAGGAGTAGGCCTGTGTACTTAATAGATAATCCATTTAGTTCATAGCATTTAGAATAGTTAATAGCAGTTAGATTTAGTGTAGATATATATATATATAATTTTAGATAAAAAAATTAAATAAAAAACCCCATATAAAAACAAAAAAACCAAATAAAAAAACAAAAAACCATATCAAACCATATAAAAAAACAAACAAAAAACCCCAATAACATAACATTTCCCGAACCAAACGGCCGAACCAGGCGAACTAACCGAACGGCCGAACAGCGATCTGTTCTCCCATCCCTAATGAACATGGGTGAACGTGGTTTGGATGTTCGGAATTCGGATGTTCGGACGTCCGAACCAAACATCTGAACCAAACTCTCGAATGACTGGACAGTTCGGTCATGTTTGGATGAGTTTTGGGGCGGGAAAAATGTCTTTTCAGGGCCAAAAATCAGGTTTCGTTTTCATCTCGGTTTCGGTTTCGATAATGCTATTTTTGAATGTTCGGCCAAGTTCGGCCAAACTGAACTCAGCTGAACTGAACCATCGAACCCGAACTTGGGTTTCGAACCGAACAACTTAATGTCCAAACATCCGAACCATGTTCTGTTCGCCCATCCCTAATGAACATCTGGAGGCCGCCCTTCACATGGGCAGGTAAATCTGGGGTGAAGGGGGACCAATTTGGGGCCCTGTCTCATGTGGTAACACCCATTGATAGGGCCATATATTTACACAATGGTTTACACACACATTTAATGTCTTACCTGTTCTGGAATTTTGCTTCTATTCATGACTTTTGCACGGTAAAACAAATATGGCACGCCCTGACTCCCTATAAGTATCATGTCTCCCCCACTCTCTGTGTTTTAAATGATACTTTTGAAATGAAAACGGCCTCCAGCCTAAGAAACATACAGAGATGAATTCCTCTGTTATCTGCAGAAGGAATTGCATTAACACACTGGAAGAGTCAAACACGACCATCTGCTGCCAAGCGGCTGAAGCACCGTCTAGCTCAGCAGCATATGAAAGAGAGATGTACAGTACAGACTACAAAACAGGGCAGATATTTCTGGTGACATCTGGATGCTTTTTATCATCGATACAAACAGAAATTCTGGGGACAACAAACTGTTAGTCATGAGCACTAACATGAGAGGAGAGCAATGGAAATAGAAAAAAAAACACTGAAGCATGGAATCTGGCTGATAGGAAAATGCATGTGTTATCACTTTCTAGGGAGTAGGATGTTTTAGTCAGAGAGAATATTCAGAGGTGATGATGGATGACCGGTCTTGTGGTCTGAGGGATGTGGGAACCCCTGATCTCCCAGGGGTCTGGCCTCCCTGGTCACACAAGTTCACATCCTTAGGGTGCTGCTCTTGGATCCACTGCTGTGCCTGGATTGTGGCCAGGAGCGCTTTTTACCAACTTCATCTGGTAAGGAGGCTGCAACCTTTTCTATCAGATTCGGATCTGGCCACCCTCATACATGCCTTCATCACCTCAAGGCTAGACTACTGCAATGTGCTCTACGTGGGGCTTTCCTTGTTTCTGGTTCAGAGGCTGCAACTNGGCCAGGAGCGCTTTTTACCAACTTCATCTGGTAAGGAGGCTGCAACCTTTTCTATCAGATTCGGATCTGGCCACCCTCATCCATGCCTTCGTAACCCTGGAAGGCTGTTCAGAAGCTGCAGCTGGTGCAGATTAAGGCGGCGGCCCACCTTCTGTTGGGAATGGGTCACCGAGAGCACATTACACTGGTACTCCAATTCCTGCCAATAGCTTTCCAGGCACAATTCAAGGTGCTGGTTTTAACCTATAAAGCTCTAAATAACTTGGGCCCCAGGTATCTGAAAAAACACTTCTTCCCCTATGTCCTGACATGGCCTCTGAGCTCAGCTGAGGGTGCCTTCTTGTGAGTGCCAACTGCCCATGACATTGTTACAATGAGGGGCCGGCACACAGGGAGGTGTTCTTGGTGGCTGCCCCACAATTATGGAACTCGCTCCCCTTGGAGGTCCGCCTAAGCCCGAGCCTGCTTGTCTTCCGGAGGAGATGTAAGACCTTTTTGTTTGACCAGGTGTTTGGCAGGCAGGGATAGGGCTGGGTGGGATTGGGTGGAGGGGTTCAGGGAGGAGACTTGGTTGGTGATTGCTGGGGATAGAGGGTGGGATGGGTGAGTGTTTGGGATGATGTTGGAGTTGGGAATCTTAACTGTATTTTATTGTATTTTGTGCTTTTGATATGGTAAGCTGCCCTGAGTCTTCGGAGACTAAACAAATATATA
Organism: Sphenodon punctatus; assembly: GCA_003113815.1. Taxonomy (NCBI): domain Eukaryota; kingdom Metazoa; phylum Chordata; class Lepidosauria; order Sphenodontia; family Sphenodontidae; genus Sphenodon; species Sphenodon punctatus. The sequence goes on along the minus strand of QEPC01006715.1, from coordinate 335,808 downwards.
AATAAACAAACAAATAAATAAAATACTACAGAGGCTGGTCCCCAACCTACAATTTGTCAGTTGCATCGCTCTGGTAGCCCAACCCCTCCCATACAGTTACCTTCACTTTGAACCTTTTCTAAAGCTATTAGTCTGAAGTCAATGGCAGCCTTTTTGTAGACTACTGCAGATGCTGGATTTGGAACATTGTCAGCTGCACATGCTCAAAGGCGTCTGCACCTCCACATTTAGGGATCTTGCTAGCGTTACATTGATTTTGTGTGGTATGCGAGAGTGGCTGGGCAGGATAAAAGCTTACTACTATTACGAATCATTTATATAGCATTTTCATGGTTCAAAGAGCTTTATATTCCTTATTTAGTTCACCCTCACAACACTCTGTGAATCATCATTATATTCCTTTTTACAGATGGGGAACTGAGGCTGAAAGATAGTGATTTGCCAAAGGCCAACCAGTGAGCTCAATGGAATTTAAATCCTGGTCTCCCAGGTCAAGGAGCAACAGCTGATTCACTAGGCTATACTAGCTATCATTGCTAACTAATGGAGTTACTGATTTATCATTGATAAAAATAGGCCTGTGCTTTGTTCTGATGGACCCGCATTAACAGTGTGCTGATGACTTTACAAGCTTATGGCCTTTGTTTTTAACTGTTTTAATATTCAAAGTGCTTTACAATCCTTATCAAGTTCACCCTCATAATACCCTTATGAGACTATGTAAGTGTTTGTTCTACAAAAGTAGGGCTATCCTGGTTAAGACAGGAGTGTTGGAACATATGCAACAGCACATGCCAATCTGGTAGTATAAGAAGCAGTACATTGGTGCATCCATAACTAAAATATGGGGAAGGAGCACAGATTTTTATTAATTGAGCTCCTTGCTAATTTTAAAAAAAACATAATATGTCACTAAGGAAGATGATGGGAACATGTCTCCCTCACCCCCCCAACCCAACCCCAACCTCGCCTTAGCAATTGCACCCACACCTATCTACCCAGATGTATGTGCTATTAGCAAATTTACACATGGTATCACAATAATTGCATGCATAAACTCTATGTAAATTTAGAATACCGTCATCAGTGGTGGACCTGTTTAATTCTGTAAAACAGCTGTGTCTTACATTAATCGGAACGATATACACACTTTAATTCATGGAACCCAAGTAAAGCAAAACAAAATGAGTCAACTATTATGGTTGCAGATTTATAGATTCAGTATAGAAATCTACAGTGGTCACATTTAAAACTCACTGCAATTGCCACCTGAAGGTACTTAGTATCACCATGATATTAGTGGCAACATTAATAGAACAGAACTGGCAAACCTGTAAAGTTTTTATTAGAGACTGTGATAACCAATTTCTGGAGAGCTGTCCTTTCCCCCCCTAACTTTAAAACTCTCTCTCCTCCCCCCCCCCCCCATCCCTGCTGATTTATAGTGTTTTGTTGTCTGGCCCCTTCCCCGCCCTAGTGGTATACACATTGGAAGCAGTGTCCCTGGTAAATGGGACATATAATAATTCCAACATTTAAAAACCAAGGTTTTAAATTCATAGTTAAGGCAAATTAATCATTCATAATATTTTCACATTTCTCCAGTCTAATAATATCACCATACCTTAAGTCCTATACTTCCAACTTGTTACTTCACCACATCACATCACTATTTTTCACCCTCTCTATATCCTTCCTCCCTCAAAATTATCGCCCCCTCTTCTTTTAAGAACATGACAATTCTGTCTTAACAATGCATATTACATCACTTTACACTAGGGGTAAAACGGCAAGTGACAGCAACAGTTTTTTTTGTAGGTAATGGCTAATCCGACACCACCTTAATTACACAGCAGCCCCCACTGAAGCAGCAGCACTTGTCGTTATTTGCTGCCGCTATCCGATCAAGCATATCGGCCTTTTTGAAAGTGCTGGAGACTCTTGGGGACTTCTGGGAAATGCCGTAAACTTGCGTGAACTGCAGTAAAATTTTGGAAACTGTCGTAAAGTTCCATGAGCTTTGGTAAAGTGTCATAAACTTTATGGGGGAACGGTAGCAAATTGTCATAAATGTCGCTAAAACGGTCATAACTGTTGCAAATTATCGTGAACTGTTGTAAATGTTGCAAGCGCCATAAACTGCCACAATTTCCATAAACTGCCATAAAATGCCACAAATGTCTGTAAACTATTGCAAAATGCCGTGAAGATTGCCATTGGTTGCTGTTGGACTGGTGGCTGGCAGACAAGCTGAAAAAGTGGCAGGACAAAGCAGAATGGCAAACAATGTTGTCACTTCAGGCCTACTTCACACACTCTAAAATTAAAGAAATTAATTACTTATTCATATGCCTTAATGAGTTAATCATATACAGTACATATCAGACTATTAACTTTTAAATTTCAGATAGAGAGTAAAAATCATCAACACGATTAACTCGTTAAGGCATATGTATAATAAGTAATTCATTTCTTTAATTTTAGAGTGTGTAAAGTGATGTAATATGCATTGTTATGACAGAATTGTCATATTCTTTAAAGAAGAAGGGGTGATAATTTTGAGGGGGGAAATTGTGATGTGATGTGGTGAGGTAATAAGTTGAAAGTATAGGACTTAAGGTATGGTGTCAGTGATATTATTAGATTGGGGAATGTGAAAATATTACAAATAATTAATTCGCCTTAACCATGAATAAAAATCCTTGTTTTTTAAATGTTGGAATTTATACAGGTTTTTGAAATGTTGTCTTGCTTTGGGAAGAGTGTGTGGGGTGCATAGGGAAGGGAAGGATGTTTGGGGGTTATTGGGGGAAATGGGTGTGGGGCTGGGGTGAATGGGGAAGGAGTGTTTGGGATTAATGGAGAGATAGGTGGGGGGATGGAGCTGAATGGGGAGGAAAGGGGTGTTGTGTTTGGCGGTTAATGGGGGAAATGGGGATGTGGGGGGCTGGGATGAGTGTGGGAGGAAGGGGCTGTTTGGGGATTAATGGGGAGACAGGAATGTGGAGCCTGGGGGTTAGTGGGAAGGGAGAGTGTGTGGTTGGGCTGGGGGTCAGTGGGGAAGGGGGATTTGCCTCAGTGCACCCCAGCTGGGATGCAGGGAAGCGAGGCCAAAGGTTTAATCCTTCCCTAGGAAGCTGGATGCACTCCAGTCATGGATCCAGCTGTCTGGGGGACATTTAAACTGGATTTCCTGCCCCAGTGCACCTAGACTGGGATGCGCTGGGGCAGGGAAGTGGTGACAGCAGTTGAATCCTCCCCCAGGCAGCCGGCTCCACTCTAGTGGATACAGCTGCCTGGGGGATATTTAAACTGGCTTCCCTGTCCCAGTGCATTCCAATTCACCTCCCTGCCAGCTTGCCCTCCTCCCCGACCTCACCTGCACTCCTTCACTCTCCTCTACCCACCCGGTTCCAGCTCACCTGCCCCTGGTACCGTGAGACAAACTATCCCTCCTCACCCTCCTCCTGACCTGTCCCTCTCCCCTTACTACCCTGCAGCTCCCGCCCGCCATATTTACTCCCCGCCCTGGCTAACCTGACCCCTCTGCCAGCCATACTTACCCCCCGCCCCAGCTAACCTGACCCCCTCGTTAGCCATGCTTATCCCCCACACCAGCTAATCTGACCCCCTGCCACCCATACTTACCCCCTGCCCCAGACACAATTGTGTCAGAGTAATTTGTCTGTTATTTACATGTATACAAATTGTGTACAGTTCATACAATGAAGTAACGAATGTGAGTGTAGACATTATACAATTCGTTGCACACACTGAAGTCATGTAGAAACAGACTTAAATCACTCTGACACAATTGTTCCTTGTCAAATTATGATAATAAATTATTTTCATAATTGTAAAATGTGCACGTTTAGTTATTGATAAAAACGAAGTATGTATGGTAAGGAATTTAGTACATATATTAATGTATGTTGATAAAATATTAAATATTACTCTAATTGTGAATTAATTTCTATGTTTTTTGGTGTTTATGTTTTGTTGCAATGTATAGAGTGGAAGGTGTTTTGAATTGTAATTGTACTGAATTGGTTTTTGTGTGTATTTTAAGAAAACTCTTTTA
>QEPC01006715.1:312887-331262 GCA_003113815.1 Sphenodon punctatus | reverse complement strand
TTTTCAGGGTTAAAGACCAAGGGATGCAGTTTTCAGCAAACAGAACCCTGCAGCACAGACAATGCACAGCTCTGGGGTCCCACATCACCCCCCACCCCACCCCACCCCACCCAGCTCCAAACTAGAGCTCCAGTTGTTACCCAAATAACTGCCTTTGGGGTCCACCCCATTTGGGGATCAGGCCCACTCCCTCCAGCACCACCATTCCTGGGGAACCCTTTAATAAAGTTCTGAGGAAGGGAAGTTGTGCCCCCATAACCAGTTCATGCTGCCCCCACCCCATAACCAGTTCATTTGCATCCCACCCCCATATAATCAATTCATGCTGCCCCCCACCCATAACCATTTAATTTGTGCCCCCGGGGCAGCGTGAATTCATTATTGGGGGGGGGAGCGCAAATGAACTGGTTATGGGGTGCGAGTTTAAAGACAGTATTCTTGTTAGCAATAACTTCATTAAGAAAAGTTAGTGAAATAGCAGCCATAATAATCTCAGCACCATATTTGCAGATTTATTTTCCAAGATAGAATAGATACTGCTTTACATCCTAAATTCCTACCTAAGATAGTATAAGTAAGACAGTTGTGAGAATGTGGCCCTTTTTACACGGGCCTCTGCCACCCATGAACATGCAGATTTCTGTGTGTTCATGGGTGGGGGAGCCCCGTGTGAACAACGCAGTGCACGCGCCCATGGTGAGTGGGGATGCCTGCGTGGCTGCCTAATACGCATCCCCACGCACGCACACCCACTCGTCCCCACGCACGGAGCAACTGGGGGAAACGGCGGTTACTCCGTGGGTGTGGAAGAGTGGGGGGTGAGTGGGGATTCATGTGCAGCTGTGTGCATACCCTGTTCATGCACTGGTGCACCCACGGACCCCCGAGCTGGCAGAACCATGTAAAAATAGCATGGGAGGAGCCACTTGAAGAAAAACAGAAGGTTGCTACCTTGTAAACAAGGTTCTTTGAGATGGTTCCGAACATTCTCACAAATACGCATCCTTCCAGCCCGCATGAAACTTTTTTCTTATGTTTCTAGGAAGGGTTGAAAGGAACTGTCATTCTGAGGGGGAGAGTGCTTTTTATACTAGAGGAGCTCAAGACCATCATGCAGTCTATTATTTTCATAGGATGAGCATGCACAACCCAGTTGTGAGAATGTTGGGAGCCATCTCGAAGAACCTTCTTTACAAGGCAGCAACCTTCTGATCAGCAAATGGGGGGGAGCTGTTTGTAAACAAACAGCCTTATAATCAGTGTCCTGCTGCTGCTGGAGCTACTAGGAGGGACAGGAAGGTGAGGGATGGGAACAGGAGCCAGGGAGGGGAGGCAGAACAACTTATTGGGGGAGAAGCTGGCTGCAGCCTGCCCCCCAGCCATGCAACTGCGGGGCCCCAGCTAGCTGCGGCTGTGCCGTCTCTGGCCCCAGAAAGCTGTGCTGACTCCGCTTTGCCTTGGGGGGGGCAAGGCGAGCGAGGGCTGTGGGAGGGGGGACGACGCAGGTATGCTTGCCTTCCAGCACAGTACACAAGCCAGGGGGAGACTACAATAATCAGTGTTTACAGAGTTCCACTCCTCAGCATATTGCTAATTACAGAGCTCACAGGGAGATGGACGCAGGTGCTTCCCGGCTCTCCGATAGGAGAGAGGAGCTCAAGTGCGCATGCGTGAACCAGCAGAACTGATTGTTTATCACTAATAACTCGGTTTTGGCTGCATCAATCAGTATCATATTTCAGAAGCACTTGGTATTGATCTCATTCTCAAAGCCTGTGAAGTGTGGGGTCTCAACTCATCCAAGGGGAGGAGATATTGATTAATCAAATACCCAAGGATGTTGTGAATTTTGACCACAAGCAATTAACGTTTAAGCAGTTATAACATTTTATTTTCCTAATGGATCTTTTTCAAGCTTTGTGGATATGATGGTCCTCACAACTTAAAGCCATGGTTAAATTTTCAGAAATGTAGGTCAAGCGGTTTCCGCAAAATCGGGGCTTCAGAAGTCCCCTGTTTATAATGAAAGGTGGCTGTATGTTTAAGTATTCAGGCAGCTGCCGCTGCCTGAAAATAGGCAATTGAACAAAACAAATGTATAAGTTTATACAAGTATTAGCACTAGGGAAGCCTGCTATGTATCTGTATTCTAGTAATACAGATCTTGACAGATATCTATAATAAAACAGAGCTCTGTTGAAAACAGATATTAACCGCTCTTTTGTAGGCACTCTGTTTTTCACCTATTTTTCATTCATTGCAATGAAGCATTGCCAGGGTGCATTTTTCAAGTCTTAAAATGCAGTGAATCTATGGCTCTGGAAGGTAGGGAGAGCACAGAAGGAGTGAAGCAATAGGGAGGAGGGTACAAAGAGAGCTCTGTAATCCTTTGAAAATGACCAGTCATATTGCCCTATTTAGGGAGGTACCAGCAATGTGTTTTAGGGGTATGCAATTTGTTTTATCTTTATTAGTTACTAAAACGAATGGAGACACATTTGATTTAGTAACTAATGCCCCCAAAACAAATGAATAAGCAACATATGTTTGCATTCATTCATTTTCATTTAAAAAATAAATAAATAAATAAATAAATAAATAAATAAAATAAAGCACTGCACATGTGCAAGATGACAGCTAGGGCTGTTCTGCGCCTACACGACCCTTTCCCAAAATGGTGCCGACAGCATCACTTCCATTTTGGAAAAGGGCAGCCAGTCTGCACACACACAGTGGCCATTTGAACGTGTACTGACTGGCTGCCCTTTTCCAAAATGGTGGCAACGCTTCCACCGCCATTTTGGAAAAGGGTATGCATGTGCAGAACAGTCCAGTGGCCATTTTTTGCATGTGCAATTGGTTTTTAATTTTTTTAATTTTTATTTTATTTTTTAAACAAAAAAGTTAATGAAAATGAACAGGTTTTCAACGAAAGGCTAAAAATTAATTTCTAAAACAGAAAATGAAAATGTAAATGAAAGAGGTAAGTTCTGCAGCCCAGTTAGTATTGCTCAGAAAAGGAAATCTGGATACAGCTTAACAGGGTCCCTCTCACATACTGCCCAAACTGTTATTTCACATTACTGGCTAAGTCTCAAAAAATTCCTATTGTGAGATACAGAGCTCTGGATCTCATTATAGTAATTAACTGAGTCAGAGCAATGGTCCATCTTAGCCCAGTATTATCACAACCTGACAGGGCAGCAGGGGTTTCAAATTTGGGTCTAAATCCAGCTCTTCCAGGTTCTCTGGTAGAGGCCATCCCGGTGTGTTACCTGAGACTTCTCCAAGCCCCCAACAGAGGCCTCCCCCAGGCATGCTACCAGGGACCTTGAGGGGGAGCTGCTGGGGATTGAACCTGAGACCTTATGCATGCAAAGCACGTGCTTGTACCACTTGAGCTATGGCCCGTCCCCATAGTAAATACAGATTCGGATACAGTTATCAGCTGCACTGCAGATTCCTAGCTAGCAGCCTAAAAATTCAGATGGCTGAACTAAGCATGAAAGAAAGCCTAGAGCCCATTGCCCAAGAAGACAAAGTACTTTAAATAAAACTTCAAGTCAAAATAGAATGTAGCAGTAGGGCTTTGTTCTCAGGAGTGGGATGGAGATTGTGAAATCCCAAGAGAAGTTAAAGAGTGCTGAACAAGGTCGGTGGTTTTAGAGTTATCCTGATATTGACTGGGTAACTAACTGCCAACTCAGGGAGTGATGCAGAGATAAAATTTCTAGGTACCATAAATGATTGTTTCTTGCAATAGTAAGTCCTGGAACTAGGAAGATAAACAACTCTTGATTTAGTTGTAGGTGGAACTCAGGATCTAATCTAAGAGAGAACCATAGCTGAGCTGATGGGTGATATGACTATAAATTAATTAAATTCAATAAGCCCTGTGGGAGGGAAATGCCAACCACCATGTGGTAATATTTAAGTTCAAAATGAGAACTAAACAAGAAAGAGTATGCGAGTGTGTAACAGATTCACTGGCTATAGTGATGTAGATTGCCGGGCCAGAGCCAGCAAAAAGCCAGTGACAGGACAAACGCCTGCAAGAGACAGCTAATTAGGTTGCAGAGAGCTAGCTAAACTGCAAGCCTAATGGAGCTCAGGTGGCTAATTAAGAAGCAGCTAGCTTGTTAAGAGTGTAACTAGCCACACAGCTGAACCAGCTAGGCAAACCAGCCAATCCCAGGAGAAGGGCAGAGCTATAAAATGTCTGCCTGGTTAGTTAGGCTGGGGAACTTGAGGAGGCAGGTTGGTAGTTTGTCTGCTAGACAAGCCAAATGCCGCCTGTTAAAGGCTTGTAGGGAGCCAGCCCCCTGAACAAGGGGAAAAGCCTAAAGGGACATTGTGTGCTTGGCCACTAAGTCAGACTGTTTGTGCTGGAGGAAGCCATCCTCCACACACACACCCCAGCCTACTCCTCCACACCCACCCACGTATGCCCGCTGAAGCTGCTGAAAAAAAGCCCTCCGACCACCAGCTCCTGCCACCTGCTGCCCAGTGCCCGCTGCCAAGGAGCCTGTCTCTCTTTCTCTCTGGCACACCCACACAGACACAAGCCCTGCCCCTCCTGGGGCGCTGTCTGCAAGTCTAAAGGGACATTGTGTGCTTGGCCACTAAGTCAGACTGTTTGTGCTGGAGGAAGCCATCCTCCACAAACACACCCCAGCCTACTCCTCCACACCCACCCACGTATGCCCGCTGAAGCTGCTGAAAAAAAGCCCTCCGACCACCAGCTCCTGCCACCTGCTGCCCAGTGCCCGCTGCCAAGGAGCCTGTCTCTCTTTCTCTCTGGCACACCCACACAGACACAAGCCCTGCCCCTCCTGGGGCGCTGTCTGCAAGTTGAGACCCTGCTACTGCCTGCCACATCTTTGGGTTAGTACCTTAACTACGCTACATGTGGTGCTAGGTACTCTGGTAGGGATCGACAAGCTGTATGAGATTCTGCCACCTGCCAGCCAGAACTTCAACACATAGGGATAAAAGATTGGACAAGTCAAACAAAGCTCGTAACAATAACAAAAAAAATTAACTTTTATTAACAACAACAACAACAACAACATTATGAAACAAAACCCAAACATTTTAAACTAGAAAGGAAACTTATCTACTCAGTCTTTGGGCCTGCCCCTCGGAACTTAGGGGAAAGACAGAAGGGGTGCACGGGAGCTAGGGGTCGGGGGCATCACACCCGCCGGCATTTAGTAGCCGTGTTGGATGGCATATGCAATGGCCCCTGCCACAGCCGCCTGCCACTTGGAGACCAACTGGTGGAAGAGTTCCAGGTCGGCCATCTCAGCGGAGACGTACTTGGAGACGTACTGTGAGTCTCCACCTTCTTTTCACATACCTCGACCACCTGGAACTGTTCCACCAGTTGGTTCTCCATGGTGGCTGCTTGCTGCTGTAGGCAGCCACAAAGTCCTGGGTGGGCCTCTCCACCTCGGCCCGAAAGGCCCTTGCCGCTGCAGACTCCTGGGGCCCAGGGGACTACACATTGGAGCTGGAGGAGGGGGAAGGGCTTTGATGGGGTGTCTTTTGGGTTGCCTTCCCCCCTTCTTCTGGTGCTGATGCTCTAGCTCCATGACCACGCCAGAGTCCTGCACCTAGTCACCTTCTGGCCATAGAGCTTCTCAATATGGGTGATTAGCCCCGATGTGGTCCCTTATTTCTGCCTCCTGAATTTTTTGAAGCAGATCTAAAGAACATAAAAAGATAGGAACATAAGAAGTGCCATACTGCATCAGACCAATGGTCTGTGTCAAGCCCTGCCTACATTCTGTCTCCACAAGTGGGTGGGTGGCCAATCTCTCTCTGCAGGGGACTTCCATTCCTAACAGGTCATAGGGCAATCCATTCCCTATTGTTCCAGCCCCCATGCCTTACCTTGCAGATGGCATATTTGTCACCCTTCTCATAAAACTGGCAGACATCGGACTGGCTTGTACGCAGTGGTACTGGCGACCTCTGCCTTGGTGTCCTGTGCCTGGCACCATATTCCTCCTCATCCTCACCCTCTCTGAAACAGGAACACATAAACAAGTTAACAACACCTAAGTAATATCATACATTTATGATGATGCCTCTAGTCCTCCCTCCTTGGGGTGCTAGGATGGCAACCAGAGACAGTGACCCTGGCTGGCACATGCAAATCCTGCTCTCCTTGGGGTGGTAGTAGTGATGGCAACTGGAAAGACCCCTGCTGGCACGTGCAAATCCTGCCCTCCTTGGAGTGCTAGGGGATGCTAGGGATGGAAAATTGAGAGACCCTTGCTGGCACGTGCAAATCCTGTCCTTCTTTGGGTGCTAGGGATGACAATGGAGAGACCCTGGTTGGCACGTGCAAATCCTGCCCTCTTTGGGGTGCTAGGGATGGCAACAAGAAAGGCCCTGGCTGGCATGTGCAAATCCTGCCCTCCTTGGGGTGCTAGGGAGGGATGGCAATGGAGAGACCCTGTCTGGTACGTGCAAATCCTGCCCTCCCTGGGGCTCTAGGGAGGCAACTGGAAAGACCCTGGCTGGCACGTGCTAATTCTGTCCTTATTTGGGGGTCCTAGGTAGGGATGGCAACTGGAGAGTGGAGACCCTTGCTAGGGATGGCTGGCACATGTTTGGGTGGGGGTGCTTGTGCCTGACTGCTGGAAAATCCCCCTACAGTACCCTCTCTCTCTGTGGCAGACATCCACCACCACCCACTGATGCCCACTGTTTGTGCCTGACTGCCCACCTCCCATGCACCCACCCGCACACCAGTGAGCTCGCTCTAAAGGATAGTATTCTTCTTGTCCTCAAAGAAAAAAAAATTTAAAAACCTGGCAGGAGTGGCAGTACCTCCTGTGCCCGGCTCTTGCTCCTCCACCACCACCGAAGGTGCTGCAGTGGACACAGCAGCAACCTCTTCCTCCTCCTCCTCCACCGGCTCCGGGAGCACCACCTTGGCCCCCCAGCATTTAATCAGAACAGTCTTCTTCATTCCCCCCCCAAAACACCAGCCAAACACTCAGTCACCCACCAACTCACCAACCAGCCAAACTAACACAGTCAACCAACACACAGTTAAACACAGCCAAAACACACGAAACTAACCCAAACAGCCAGCCAGTCACACCACCCATGCTCTCTCACCACACAAGCTCCACACGCACTTGAATTTCTGGCTTCCAACGCGATCACAGGACCACGTGATAACTAGACCGATACCGAAACTGAAACTGATCTCCGAACAACTGAACTGAACCGAACGCCACTGAACCAAACGACTGAACCCAAACTTGGATCCTGGACCGAATGACCGAACCCGAACTCGGTGACCGAACCGAATGACCGAATGACTGAACCACCGAACCGTGATCTGTTCGTCCATCCCTACTACGTAGACAGTGTGGGAACTTCAGGTGGATTCTTGCAGATTAGAGGCTCTTAGATACAGAGCCCAAGACTGGGTAACTGTTAAGCAAGGAGCTACCCGGAGCCCTGGGCCTGTATGTTTATTGCAGGTCTGCTAGGAAGCAGAGGCCTTTACCTGGTAGGGAATAACTTTATGTTAATATACTTTATGTTTTGGGGACCTGCCTTTTTGGGAGAGACCCCACTACCTGATTGTATGGGCAGGCTGTAAAGGGTGTAGGAAATCCTGAGTAAATTGCCCCAGAGGGGGTCAGTTACTATTGTTCCCCGAAGAGGGCCATTTATTATTAGCCCTACGAGGGGCAACTGAGGTATATTATGATGTGAGACGGGTGAGCTGATTCCCTGTGTCGCTGCTCAGAGCATAGAGAGCCAGACCCATCCACAGAGTGGAAGGAAATTCAAAGAAACAGTTATGAAAGTAAAATACGTGCCCTTTGCAGGGAGACTTTTAAAAAAAACACTCTAGCAGTGGTCAGCCAGAACAGCCAGAGGTCTAAAAGAATGCCAGAAAAAGACAAAAAGACACTCTTTTAAAAAGTATAAGTCAAGTCCAAATGAGAAAAACAGAAGGATCCTAAACATTGTCAAATTAATTGCAAAATTCGGTAGCAATGTAATCCAAGAAGGAATTTGAGAAACAACCAGCTAAAGGCATAAAAATGACTAAAAATAGATTTTTAAGTACATAAGATACAGGAAACCTGCTAGAGAGTTGCTGGAACCGTTGGACATTTGGTGTGTAAAAAGAGCACTCCAGGAGGATCGTTGAGAACCATAGAAGCTAAATGAATTCTTTCAAGAGTCTCCACTGCAAAGGACATTGGGGGAGATACCCATATGAGTTTTTCTATTCAGGTGATAAACCAGAAAAGTAGAAAAGGCTTTAGAGCAAATGGATAAGGTAACTGTAATAAGTCTAAATGGAAAATGAGATTTAATGTGGACAAGTGCAAAGTGATGCACGTAGGGAAAAATAATCCAGACTATCGTATACAGTGTTGGGTACTAAGCTAGGAGTTACTACTCAGGAAAAGGATTTGGGGGTGATTGTGGACACAGCGCAGTCCACAGCACAGTGTAGAGCAGCAGTCAAAAAAGCAAACAGAATGTTAGGAATTATTCGGAAGGGGATAGAGAATAAAACTGAGGAGGTCATAATGCCTCTATACAAATCGATGGTGCGACCACACCTGGAATATTGTGCGCAGTTCTGGTCGCCTCATCTCCAAAAAGACATAACTGAACTAGAAAAGGTACAGATAAGGGCAGCAAAAATGATCAAGGGCATGGAAGGGGTCCCGTATGAGGAGAGGCTTGGTAGGTTGGGACTGATCAGTTTAGAGAAGAGACAACTGAGAGGAGCTATGATAGAGATCTATAAAATCATGAGTGGTGTGGCACTAATAAACAAGGAACAATTATTTATCCTCTCAGCTGGTACTAGAACCACGGGACACTCCATGAAACTCATGGATGGCAAATTTAAAACAAATAAAAGAAAATATTTTTTCACTCAGCGTATAATTGGGCTGTGGAATCTACTGCCAGAGGCTGTGGTACGGGCCAGTACTATAGCTGAGTTTAAAAGAGGTTTGGACAAGTTTCTGGAAGATAGGTCCATTAGCAGCTATTAGCCAGACAGGATCAGGGAACATGACGGGAGCTGGGGGAAAACAACAGGGAATGGATCCCCCATTATGACCTGTTGGGTGCTTCTCCCAAGCCATTGTGATTGGCCACTGTCTGAGACAGGATGCTGGGCTAGATGGACCATTGGTCTGACCCAGTATAGCACTTCTTATGGTCTTATTGTAGACTCGCTTGTGTTGCAAGTGACTTCTTCAGCTGCGACCCACAGCCCACTTCCTGTACTTACATGGGGGAGTGGCCCCAATGAGCTCAGTGGGGCTATTCCGGTGTGTAATGTTAACCATGGGCATGTGTATTTGTAGAACAAGACCTAAACCTGTAAGAGAGGGAGCTGATGCCTGCAGAAATTAGCTCATTCCGTAGCTGCTAGAAAAGACTAGCTTGAAGCAAAGGTGAGTTATCAAAATGAACAGTTGTCCAAGCCCATTTAGTTGTCTTTTATTTTCTCTCTTTTGACTTCGGATACCTATTACCACAGTATCTGAGTACTTCACACTCTTTAATTAATAATCTGCTTAGTCTCACAATACCCCAGTGACCGGAGCTGAAATGAATAGCCGCAAAAATGAGTATACCCATCGGAATTATGGTATCCAATTTGACCTGGTAACATAATCGGTACCTGATTAATGACAAATCAGCTATGTGATGTACTTGGGTAGTGATCGGTACTTGGGTACTGATCGGGTACCCAACAGACTACTCAGAATTGTGAGTGTCATCCACGGGTAGCAAATGTGCTACCTACTTCAGCTTTAGTGTGATGCCTCCCAACCTTTTCAGCAGCCAGAGAGGAACAAATCACACTTCCTTTGACAGCAAGGTCTGCCCCGCAGTGAATAAGCTCCGCCCCCTCACATGCGTATATGCGTGCAAACACTTCTCGGCATTCCAAGTGCAGGTGAGAGAGACGGAAGAAAGAAGGAAAGAAGCTCTCCTGTTTATCACTGAATTTAGTTTCTTGGCATTCCTTCATCTCCCCATTCTCCTCTCAATGGATTTTCCTGGGTGATAGGTAGGAAAGAGGTGTTTGTGACTTGAATATTGGTCTTTTTGTCTCTCTTTCCCCTGAAAATAGGACTTTCACCCCCGCAGGAGGAACAATGGGTTTCAGCACCCATGAACTTGGATAGGGACTGTTGGGATATATGCAGTGAGGAAGGGAAATGATATTGTCTCCATTTTACAGATGGGAAACTGAAGCACAAAGAAATTCATCAATGAAGGTTTATACATGAAATGTGTTTTAGTTTCCCAAGTTAGTGCTCTCATGTCAGTGTTCCCAACTGCTTTCTCGCTGCGGGAAGCACTGCCTTTTCAATCCCATCTGCCTTTATTACCCGGCTAGCCTTTAACTATCTCTGTGTTCAGCTCAAGGTCCTCTCTCTGTCCTTCAAAACTCTCTGCAGATGCTCTTCTGTACACTATGATGTTCTTATGCCCCATCTTCCCTGCCCGCTCTCTCTCCTCAAGTCTTGAGAGTCTCTTCTTTTTGCTTTGTCGGTCGTATTACCTCATCCCTTAGGAACCCTGCACTCATCTTAGTCCTCCGTTCTTTGGACAGCTTCCTCTTTCCAAATGTCACTTTAAACTCTCTTTTTCCTAGAACAGAGCAAAGCATTGTGTGGGTTTTTCTAGAGGAAGGATGCTATATAAAAATAAATGGTATTGTCTCTGATTTGTGGCTCTGCGTGTTCAACCTTGCCCTTCCCTGCTAGTCTTGGGTCACGTTTCCTCCTATGCTTGTTAGGGGCTATTTGATTTCAGCCGCATTTTGGATTTTGTGCTCCCTCTTCTCAAAGGAAGTTTCATCTCGGGTTCTTGCCCTTACAGATTTTGTTTGGTTACAAGTGGAGCTGGGCAGAAGCCCAGATGGCAATCAAATTCTGTTATTGTTTCTTAAAAGTATCCTGGACTAACTTTAAAATAAATGTTCAGAAATACAGCACAAAGAAGAGACAAGCAACAAAGGACACAAATATTAGAAATTCTTGCTGTTTAATTTCTCTTCAAGGTTCAGAAAAATGTCGCCGCCTTATTATCCTGATGTACAATTTCCTGTCCCCCGTTCTCTTGAGTGTGCTGTGTTTGAATATTGTTCTGTTCTCACAGTCTGTTTGTTCTGTTCTGACTAGTCAAAGATATAAAGCAGCATTGTTTGGGTACATGGCCCTTGTTTGTGCGTTAGCAATCCTACAGGCAGAATAACTCACATGGGAATCTTTTCAGACACTATCACATGTATCTAAAGTATCTGAATTTAAAGGTGCTCATCCATTTCCATGCAGAAGCCAAGGACAAACTGCGGACCTTTTTTGTGGATTTGGTAGCCAAATTTTCAGTTCTGGCTTCTGATTTTCTAGCTGCAGTTTTGCAAACACAAATTAAGAGCATAAGAAATGCCGTACTGGGTCAGACCAACAGTCCAGCAAGCCCAGTATCCTGTCTCTGACAATGGTCACCCTCAGTTGCTTCAGAGAACTACTGAATAGGTCACAGTTCCCTGCTGTTCACTCCCAGCTCCTGACATTCAGAGGTTAGTTCCCCCAACTTACTTGTCTAACAGATATGAATGGAACTGTTCTCCAAGAACATATCACATTCTTTTTTAAAGAAGGCTACTGCCTTGACCACTTCCTCTGGAAGCAATTTCCAAAAGTGATTTGTGCGCTGAGTGATTTCCCCCACCCCTCTTATTTGTTTTAAATCTGCTGCCAGTTAGTTTCACGCAGTGTCCCCTAGTTCTAGAACTATTTGAGAAGGTAAATAACAAACTCCCTATGTTCTTCTTCTACGCCACTCATGATTTTTATTAACTTCAATTACATCCTCTCTGTCATCTTTTCTCCACGCTGAAGAGCCCTAACTTGTAGATCCTCTCCTCGTATGGAAGCCGTCCCATACTGTGACAATGTGCTGGGGTAAGTCCTTGAAGGACCAGGCCCAAGCAGGCTCAGCTTGCTGTCACTAGATCCCCAGTGCCCTAGAGAGTGGATGCTGGAGCCATTAGTCCAAGCGCAGCACTATTAGCATCCCCTGGTCAGGAAGTGGTTAAGTACAGGGAAGGCACCTGATTGGAAGTGAATCAGTCACATGACCCAAGCTGGGGCTCTAAAGGCTGAACAGAGCCCAGCCAGAGGAGTCCCATCTAGGAACCAGCAGGGCGAGGAGCTCCTAAAGCCACCCTCAGAACAGGGCCTTAGAAACCTGAGGCAGGGAACCCTGGGAAACACTACCCAGCTGGAGGTCTGACTCAGGGCAGGGGTAGGGACCTGCCCATTCAGGTGCCCTACAACCCCCCAATACTGTCCAGCTGAGCCGTGACTCAGGGGGTGTTGGCATATGAACTGGGACAGGCCCAGAACTTGGAGCCTCCCCGTGTGGTCCCCACACATCAGTCACCAGAACGGACAGCATTAGGAGCCCTTCACATGGGCAGACCCATACGTGGGTTCTGTGGACCCACAGGCAGCTGCCACTCTGGAGCAATCCAAAGAAATCTTCACACAGGCAGTCATTCTACCACCCCGTGCATGACCCTGCACCCCTCCCAGGATCCCCCTCACCTGCCAGGGGACACAGCCCCTGCAACCATGGCAACAAGAAGCCATGCCAACCATTAACTCCTGCTCACTAGGGAGATGCCAGAACTGTTCTAGAGACCCTAGAGAAGGAGATGCCAGTAGCCTGGATGAAAAATCAATGAGGGCAGGAACCCATGAGCAGCAGGACTGCGACAGGGACCCTGTGGAGGGGGACACCCCAACAGCTATCTGTTTTAGCAGACCATCAACTCTTGAATGGAGTTAGCTACACTAGGGGCTCGGATCTGGGTGTAGGCCTGATGGCCTGTGGGACTAACATGCTGCATGTTGATTAATACCTCCCCAAGGAAGACAAAATGAAAGGACAGAAGTTGGGGCAGACAGGAGTTAGGACATCAGAAAATGAATTTGGGTGTTGATCCTGCATATCACTTTACTACTTTGTCTCTAGTACACATTCCCTTGATGACTTTTCTTGCCCTTCTCTGTACCTTTCTCAGTTCCAGTATACGTCTTTGAGATGGGGTGACCAGAACTACACAGTACACACATATTTAAGGTGCGGTCGCACCATAGATTTATATAGAGGCATTATGATATTTTCTGTTTTATTCTCTATCCCTTTCTAAATAACTCCTAACATTCCGTTTGCCTTTTTGCGCACTGCTGCACATTGAGCTTGAGTTTTTTGTTGAATTGTCCGCAATGACTCCAAGATGCTTTTCTGGAGTGCTAGCCCCTAATTAGATCCCAGCATTCTGTATGTCTAGTGAAGATTACTTTCCCAGTCATCATTTTACACTTGTCAACATTGAATTTCTTCTGCCACTTAGTTGCCCAGTTAGCTAGTCTTGCAATGGCTGGCGGAGATTAATAGGGAAAAGGAGAAGAGATAGGGAAGCGGCTGTATCCTCCAACTACCTTTAGAATATTAGTTTACCTAAAGAGTCCTGCCAAATGAGAGTTTATTCGCTGTATTAATTGATTGGGGTCAGTAACATTGTTGAATCTATCGCTGTAAGACACTATGCAGGTTGGTTTCAGGTTACTGTTATGGGTTTTTATTTAAATGTTGGTTTTGTGTTTTTTATTATACTTTATAATTGTAATAACCAATTGGTTAGAAACAATAAACTTTACTTACTAGTCTCCTGTAATTCCTCACAGTCCATCCTGGTCTTAATTATCTTGAATAGCTTTGTGTCATCTGCAAATTTGATCACCTCACTCTTTACTCCCTTTTCCAGATCATTAACCTACCCTGAGTCCCAAGGGAATGGACATGATAGAAATATGTGTTGTATATACATATATATTTAGTTAGTTTAGTTTATTTAGGCACCAGCTTTCGCCATGGCCAAGGTTAAAAAATAGAACAATAAAGCAAACAAAAGTAAAAAGATTAAAAAGTAAAGAAGAACATACAATAAGCTCCACAAAAATGTTAACACACCAGGAAGCAAAAAAGACAACACTGGTTCCAGTACAGATCCCAGGGGCGCTCCACTATTTACTTCTCTCTATTGTGAAAACTGACCATTTAGTCCTACTCTTTGCTTCCTATCCTTTAATCAGTTACTGATCCACAATAGGACACTGCTTTCTCTCCCAATGACAACTTAGTTTCCTCAAGAGTCTCTCATGAGGAACCTTATCACTTGACCAGATCACCCTTATCCACATGCTTGTTGACACCCTCAAATAATTCCAAGAGATTAGTGAGGCATGACTTCCCTTTGCTAAAACTATGTTGGCTCTTTCCCATTATGTCATGTTTATCAATATGCCCGATGATTCTGTTCTTCACAGCCATCTCCACCAGTTTTCCTGCCACTGATATCAAGCTCACTGGTCTGTAGTTTTCAGGACTGCCCAGTGCCTCTGGAGCCTTTAGAAGAAAAATAAATAAATTTGGCATTACATTCACTACCCTCATGTACATCAGCAGATTTTAGTGATAGGTCACAAATGACCAATATTAGTTTTGCAGTTTCATATTTGAGTTCCTTCAGAACTCTTGGATGAATACTGTCAGATCCTGGTGATGAGTTATGATTTACTTTGTCAATTTGGTCTAAAACCTTTTTTAGAGTCATGTTGATTTATGACAATTCTTCAGATTTATCACCTACAGAGATCCTGGTTCCAGTGTGAGTATCTCCACAACATCCTCTGCATTGAAGACTGAAGCAAAGAATTCATTTAGCTTCTCCACAATGGCCTTATCCTTGTTAAGTGTTCCTTTTACCCACCAAACCCTCACCTCGGTCATCTAATACGCCAACAGACTCGTATCTGCATCTGCTAAATGGCTGGTATGTACACACCATACCTCCCAACATTACAAGCAGTCAAAGAGGGACAAGGTCATCTGACTGGAATTGGAATTTTCCAATGCCTGCTGTCACATGTTTGATGATTATTTTGTGGATAAAATTGCCTGGATCCACCATGCTTTCGATGCTGCATTTATTGCAATGGGTGAACCAGAGGTCTGGTCCTGTTTTGTGGGATCAGTTTCAGTCGGTGTTGCCCGCTGTTGTGGAGGATGTTCTTGGGGTTGTTCAGGCCACCTGTTGCGAACTAGATCCATACCCATCCTGGCTGGTTAAGGCCAACCAGGAGACGTTATGGTTGTTGCTGGTGGGGGGTGATCAACGCCTCCCTTTGGGAGGGCAGAGTGCCGAGCTGCCTCAAAGAGGTGGTGGTGTGGCCTCTGCTCAAAAAACCATAGCTTGACATTGACTCCCTTGCCAGCTACAGGCCGGTCTCTAACCTTCCCCTTTTTAGGAAAGGTTATTGAATGGGTGGTGGCTCAGCAGTTACAGGAGCATTTGGACCATATTGATTTTCTAGATCCCTTACAGTCTGGCTTTTGTCCGGGTTATGGCACCAAGACTGTGCTTGTGGCATTGGTTGATAACCTTCGCCATGACTTGGATTGGGGTCGGTCATCTCTCCTGATCCTGTTAGACATGTCAGCAGTTTGATACCGTTGACCACGAGTTGTTGGTGAATCGCTTGCAAAACTGAGCTGGGATGGGCGGGACTGTTCTTGAATGATTCTGGGTCCCAGCTGGGGTGGGGGACTGTTCACCCACTGGGACCTATTGTATGGGGTCCTGCAAGGTTCTGTTTTGTCCCTTCTCCTGTTCAACGAGTATATGCAATTGCTGGGTGAGGTTGTGAGAGGGTTTGGTGTTCGGTGTCATCAATATGCTGATGACACCCATCTCTCCCTCTCCTTTCATCTGACCCAGGTCCTGCAGTCTTGGTGCTTACTCAGTGTTTGGCAGCTGTGGGGGACTGGATGAGACAAGATGGAGGTGATGCTGAGGTGGACCAGCACCCACCCCCTGGAGGTGGAGCAGGGGGGTGGAGGTACCCATCATTGATGGAGTCTGTCCCTTCATGGTCCCTCAGGTTTGGAGTCTGGGAGTGCTCCTCGACTCCCAGCTCTGCTTGGATGTCCAGGTGGAGGCGGTGGCGAGGAGTGCATTTTGCCAACTATATCTGGTGAGGCAGCTTCAGCCATATGTCTCGAACTCTGACCTGGCCACCATCGTCCGTGCTTTCATTACCCCTAGACTGGACTATTGCAATGTGCTTTACCTGGGGCTACCCATGGTGCTGGTTCAGAAGCTGAAGCTGGTGCAGAATGCGGCAACCCGGCTCCTCACGGGGACTGGGCGCCGGGAGCACATAACACCAGTGCTCTGGGCTCTGCACTGGCTGCCTATTGTCTTCCGTGCCCAATTCAAGGTGTCGTTTTTTACCTATAAAGCCCTATATGGCCTAGGCCCCACGTATCTGTGGGACTTCCTTGTTCCCTGGGTGCGGGATCGGCCCCTGCGGTTACTGGGGAGTACCCTCCTCGAGGTCCTCCAGGTTTCTTGGAGGTCGACGATGGAGAGGGCATTCTCAGTGACCGCACCGAGAGTGTGGCACTCCCTTCCGGCCAAGGCGCAGGTGGCCCGGACCGCCCCTCTTTTTGATGGATGTGTAACACCTGGCTGTTCTGTCTGGCGTTTGGCGAGGGAGATGGGTGAGGGTGAGGTTGGGGGGGTTTCGTTGTCTAGGTTGTTTTTTGCCCCATTATTTATGTGTATAGTTATGTGTATATTTATATTTTATGAACGTGTTAGGGTTTATGTAATTTTATATTGTGTGTATTTTAGCAGGTTTTTAGAGGTTTGTTAGCTGCCCTGAGCTGCTTTTTCAGGAGGGGGTGGGGTATAAATTGCTTAAATAAATAAATAAATATAAATAAGGTCCACTTCTTTGGAAAATTATTTCCACCCCTTAGTGAATAAGCCCCACCCCCTTGCACATGCAACCTCCCAATATTCCGAGTGCATAAAGAAGGACAGAAGCTCTCCTGCTTCTCATTCTACTTTATTGATTTATTACTTAAATATTAATTATTCGTTATTAATTATTAATTTATTTATTAATACAGCACAAGCAGTGTACCTGGTACTGTACAATCAGTTATAGACAGGTCCCTACCCCAAAGGGTTTACAACCTAAGAGAGACAAGAAGAGGGCGGGAGGGAGAGGTGAACATCAGGAGAGACAAGGATACATTCATGAGGTTGAGAAAATGCAGGTGCACGTGCTTCACTTAGTTACATGGAAGAGATTCTGAGTGACAAAGGGATGGGGATGCAATTTCACTCATGACAAGCCAGGGAAGGCCTGAAGGAAGAGGTAGGTTTTCAGGAGGGATTTGAAAGTTGGGAGGGAGGAAGCAGAATGAATGTATCCAGGGAGGGAGTTCCATGCATGGGAGGCAGCAAGAGAGACGGGGTGAAGACATGTAGAGGAGCAGGGGAATTGCAAGCAGGCGAGGATGGGAGAAGAGGAGGAGTGAAGCTCCCGGGCAGGAATATGGTGCGATACAAGAGCAGAGATATGGGGGAGCAAGGCCATGAAGAACCTTGAAGGTGAAGATGAGGACCTTGTGTTGAATGCGTTCCCCTAGAAGGAGCCAGCGTAGAGCGGAGAGGAGGGGATGAACATGGTCAAAGCGATGGGCAAGGTGGGTGACTTTGGCAGCTGAGCATTGAACAGAGATGAGTGGGGCAAGATCAGAGGAGGGGAGACAAGTAAGGAGGAAGTTACAATAGTCAAGGTAAGAGATGACTAGAGCATGGACTAGGGTTTTTGCAGTGGCAACAATAAGGTAGGGCTGGATTTTAGCAATATTATACAGGGCAAAGCAGCAGGATTTGCCAACAGCCTGGGTCTGAGGCATAAAGGAAAGGGAGGAGTCAAAAATTAATCTCAGGCTACACGCTTGAGGGACAGACTGGATGGTGACACTTCATGGAAACTTAGAGGGAAGTAGGGCAGGAGTGTTTTGGGGAGAAGTTGAGGAGTTCAGTCTTGGCCATATTAAGCTTGAGTTAGTGGCAAGATATCCAAGCCGAGATGTCAGAGAGACAGTCAGCCATACAAGACTGGGTGGAGGAGAACACAGGAGTGGAGAGAGAGTTGTGTGTTATCAGCATACAGAGATTCAATCAATTTACCCAGAGAAATGAGATTTAATGTGAACAAGTGCAAAGTGATGCACATAGGGAAAAATAATCCAAACTATGCGTACACAATGCTGGGTACTAAGCTAGGAGTTACCGCTCAGGAAAAGGATCTGGGGGTGGTTGTGGACAATACAATGAAATCCACAAAAGCAAACAGAATGTTAGGAATTATTCGGAAGGGGATATTACTACTACTACTACTACTACTACTACTACTA
>QEPC01006715.1:278859-312285 GCA_003113815.1 Sphenodon punctatus | reverse complement strand
GGACACTCCATGAAACTCATGGGTGGCAAGTTTAAAACAAATAAAAGAAAATATTTTTTCACTCAGCATATAATTGGGTTGTGGAATCTATTGCCAGAGGCTGTGATAAGGGCCAGTACTATAGCTGAGTTTAAAAGAGTGTTGGACAAGTTTCTGGAAGATGAGTCCATTAACCGCTATTAGCCAGACAGGATCAGGGAACATGACGGGAGCTGGGGGGAAACAACAGGGAATGGATCCCCCATTGTGACCTGTTGGGTGCTTTTCCCAAGCCACCGGAGACAGGATGCTGGGCTAGATGGACCATTGGTCTGACCCAGTATGGCACTTCTTATGTTCTTATGAAAGAGTGTAAAGGGAGAAAAGAAGAGGGCTCAGGACAGGGCCTTGGGGAACTCCCACAGAAAGGGGAAGTTATGTAGAGGAGGTATTGGCAAGATAAATGTTGAAGGAGCGGTTTGAGAGATATGAAGAGAATCAGTCGAGAACAGAGTTCCTGAAACCAAGGGAGTGCAGCAAATCCAGGAGAAGGCCATAGTTAACAATATCAAAGGTGGCTCGCTCCAGGAGGAGGTTGGAAGCGAATGGTAGGAGTGAAATGGGGCGAAAGTTGGAAGGGCTGGAGGGGTCAAGGGTGGCATTCTTAAGGATAGGGGAGACAGTGGTATGTTTGAAAGCCAGTGGAAATGACCCAGTAGAGAGGAAGTGATTGAGGATGTGCAGCAGAGAAGGTGTAGTGGTGGGGGCAATTGCTGTTAGGAGGCAAGAGGTGATGGGATCAAGGGGGCAGGTGGAGGGGGTGGATGAAGAGAGGAGGGAGGTGACCTTGTCAAAGGATGATGGGAAGAAGGAGAAGAGAGGCAGGAGGGGGAAATAGCAATGAAGGAAATGAGGGAATGAGAGGGTTGAGAAGCAATAGAGGCAGAGTTTATCAATCTAGTTGTTGAAAAAGGAGAAAAGATCCTGTACAGAGAGAGAGGAAGGTGGGGGAAGACAGGGAGGCTTCAGAAGGGAAACAAATGTTGAGAAGAGATGGTGGGGGTTACAGGAGTGAATTTCAATTAATGTGGAGTAATAGCGTTTTTTGGCCAGGGAAAGGGCATCACTAAATGCAGAAAGTGCAAAGTTAATGTGGATCACATTGGAAAACTCATGAGACTTCTGACAGATGCACTCAGCAGCTTGAGAGCAGGATCAGAGGTGGAGAATAGCAGGGGTGAGCCAAGGACAGGGATTTATACATCTGATAGGATGGCACGAGAGGGGAGCAAAGGAGTCAAGAGCGGAAGAAAGGGGTGAGTTGAAGGCAGAGACAGCAGAGGAAGGTGGTAGAGGAGAGAGATGATAGAAAGGGGGTGTCATTACCTGGCTGATGATGTTTTTACCCCCACACCCTCATTTGGAGACAAGAGTAAGATACCCAGCTGTCAAATTCTGCACCAGGAGTTTTACTGGGCCAGGTAATGTAGGCAAGTGCCCAAAGTTTCTTGTCATTGTTCTCTCCAGGACCAGCCTTACCTCAGGGCAACCCTGAGCTGCGACTAAGCTTGGGCCCTGCTCTTTTATTCTAAAGTCCCCACAGTGGCCCCTGATTTCACCGTGGCAAGGTACAGGGCCTCCCCACTCTCTCCCAGTGGGTCCCCAAACATGATCACCTCTAGGACCTGCAGAGGGTGCCTCCCAACGGGGTGGGGCCACAACAAAGCAGGCAGGATCACCAGGGGCCCTATATTTTATCTCTGCCCTGGGCCTTGCAAATTCTAAGCCCTGGTCCTCTCAAGTGCTTTCACTGGCTTTCCCTGGCTGACAACCAGAAAAGAGGTGCCTGAGGCTTGAATACCAGCCTTTTTGTCTCTTGGTGTCCTGAAAGAGGGAGTTTAACCCCCTGAAAGAGAGACAGTGCCCAAAGAGGGCCTGTCCCTCCTAAACAGGGACAGGGAGGCGCGTGCGGCTAGAGACCTCAGAATCTGGCCTGACCTTAGGGGAACAAATAGCTTGTTTCTTAACTATATTCACGACTTCCTCTCCCATCCTGTTTTCAGTAAAGCAGGTGTGTCATGCAACATCTGGACTATCAGAGCCCCATGCAGAGATATGCCTAACACATTAATCATTGCCTTTGTACTGTAACATTAAGTTAACATTCAGAAAGCAATTGTTGGAAAAAATTAAAATCTCTCCCCTTTCACATTCTAACTGATAATTCCAGGCAATGATTGTTTTGCCTGGAAGTTTGTGGGCACAGACAATTCCTCTTCAAGAAGGCTCATTCATTTTTCTTGGCTCTGCTGCAGGTGATGACCTAGGGTTGTTTCTTTCACAGTTTTTTCAATGGAGATGGGGATGCAGAGGGGAAGGAAGTACAACAGACCATTTGGGACGTTCAGTATCGCTACTGGTTTTCTCATGACTCCAGTCTCTTGCTGCAGCAGGCAGACTGCTCCTGATGGCAACAGATTAGAACACAAGGCAAAAGAACAAACACAGGAGAAGGTGCCTGGGCTAAGTTACCAATGTCAAAGCTCAAATGGCTCCACACAGAAAATATTGACTTATTAGACTTTTAGCATCAGTGAGCACAAATGGCTCTATGCTGATTTTTGGCTGGTCCATGCCCAAAGGACAGTGGCACCAGCAAGCACTTTGAGCTTTGCCTTCAGTTTGGGTGGATGTTGAGTTATAGATAGAACTGAAACAAGTACCTGAAAAGACTGGTATACATGTTGAATTTCCGGTACTTGAATGGACCTGCAATGTCTGGATATTAATTGGTACCCAATAAGTGCCCATTTTGAGTACCGGATGTCCCAAAATGTCAACTTCCAGTCTCAGAATATTTATTCCTAATACCGATTTTTGGGGTTTTTTTCCATCCTGCTTTTTTTGGTTTCCCTTCTCTCCCTGATTTATTGGGACCAATCTCATGCCCTGCACGTGTGTGCAAGTTGTGCGCGAGTCCACTGAGAGCACATTGTGCTTTGCGGGACCCATACGGAAACCACGCAGATCCCACTTCAGATTGTGGCCATTGATTGGTAAGTGGAATAATCTGTACTGGAAATAACTGATTTTTCGGTTATCTGGGTACCTGTTTGGTGATTGGGTAGCCAGTCAAATACCAAACACACTACTCAAAAATGCAGATGTTACCCGCAGGTACCAAATTAAGTACTAGAGCTGAAAGTACCCCTTTCAACTCTAGTACTAATACATAGCTCTTGGCAGTAGGACACTAAACAGTGACATTTGCCAAATGCCAAACCCTTATCTCCTCTTATATCCTTGTGCATTCACTCTCCCTCAAATCAGAAACTTCCCCCTTTTTATTCTCCTCATGCCCCCAGAGATTGCTCATTTATGCTTCACCTTCTACTGTGTCATCCTTCAGGATTGTCCTCCTTTGTACCAGAGCTAAGCGCATGCAACTTCATGATTGTATCCCTGTCTCTCCCTAAGTTCCCCTCTCCCTGACTGCTTCCCATGTCTATTCAAGATCATAAGTCCCTCAAGACAGGGACCTTGAGCTGTTGTTGTTATTGTTGTTCTGTAATTTGGTACCTGTGGTAATGCCTGCATTTTTTAGTACTGTGGGTATTCGACTGGTTACCCAATAAATGAATTAATAACAATAATATCTAACCAGAGGTTATGGCTCAATCAGCCTTAGGAACGCAGGACTATTCAGCCTACTAAAACCCCACATAGGATCCAGTCTTGAAAGACATGGAAACCTGCCACCCCATTAGTAGTGCTCAACACCTCGCAGGATTGCAGTTTAGCTTCTCCATTATGAATCTAATGGATGCATTGAGGTTTGCACTGGGTGCTGAACCTAGCAAGAAAAATGATAAGTAAATATGTAAACTTGGATCTCTAGCAGGAAGCTGCCCTTGGTTGCCACGGTTGGCCAAAGGGACGAGAAGAGAAAACAGGGAAAGTTCATAAGACAATAGCCTCTTTGTCTTTAGCTCAGGTTGAGCTCTAACCTTCTCAGACCTGTCAGAAGAAAAGCTCTGTGTAGCTCATTCAAATCCCCCAGTTTGAGATGGTCCAAGAAAAGGT
The DNA here is from genome assembly GCA_003113815.1 of Sphenodon punctatus. Classification (NCBI taxonomy): domain Eukaryota; kingdom Metazoa; phylum Chordata; class Lepidosauria; order Sphenodontia; family Sphenodontidae; genus Sphenodon; species Sphenodon punctatus. The sequence goes on along the minus strand of QEPC01006715.1, from coordinate 308,223 downwards.
ACCAGCTTATCTACTTCTTGTTTTGTCTCTCGTACTTGGGACCAACATGGCAACCACATTTTAACAAAGCCAAGGCAAGATAAAATTTCAGTAGTTCTCTATTGCAAAGTGTGTATTTTTCTATTTAATTTATTTGTTTTTTGGTGCATTTGCCAAAATTAGCTTTTAAAGAAACAAAGCTTCCCTAAGTAATTTATTTATGAAGCCCACAGGACTTCCTAAGGAATGAAGCAGCAGGACAATAATGATTAATGAAGGCAGACAGCATGAGGTAAGCCAATCCCAACCTAGCTGAGCACAGATTTTAGAAACTCATTATCGGTATTCATCAAGCTATGTGGGGAGTATGGAAAAGCATCTTTTGAAATATTACAGTCCGAGTCTAACTAACCCACTCTAGTTAAGATACATGCTACATTTTAAAATTACATTATAGAAGGACGGGGTGGGGGTATTACTTTTTCCTCATGGAGCAATATTGTGCTTAGAGACTACGGCAGCTTTTTCTGAGCTGTTCAGCAAGTCGGTCACTACAGCTAATCTAGTGAGAGAGTGTGGTTGCTGTGTTGGTCCCAAATAGAAGAGATGAAGACAAACTAGTTCATATGATCACTTTTATTGGACCAACTTCTGTTGATGAGATTGCGCAAGCTAGGAGGCCACCGTTGTTACATGCCTGAAGAACGGTCCTCCTCAGGAATTAACTTGGCTGCAACTTTAATAGGAATTTGCCAGAATACAAGAGGGAATCCCCCTCCAACCCCCCACCCCCCCAGGACCAACCAGCTAACCCAGTTTCCTGAGCCCCATGGGGCAAGAGGTGCCTTTTCCTGGGTCTGACCTTCAGATAACGGCTGAAGTGAAATTCCAACTCGGATTTTGCTTTTGGTAGATTTGGTTGATTTTGGTGATTTGGGTCCCGGAAATTCTACAGTTATACCTGTTTTTGCGAGTACTCGTTTCAGCTCTCGTGTACATCCTTCTTGAAGTGCAGTGCCTAAAACTGGACGTATTACTCCAGTGTATGGCGTGTATGAGGTTTCACTAGTGCTGAATATAGTAGCAGCATCACCTCCCACATCCTGGATATGATGCTGTCAGGGTCCGAAGGGAAATCAGAGCCAGAAAGGGGTGCAGAATTGGGTGCGAAAATCAGGGTCAGGGCAGAGTTCCAGCAGGCCCCTAGGGGTTGGATCAAAGCAGGATGGAGCAGAAGCCAAACACGGAGCAGATACAGGAAAGTTGGGGTAATCAGAGGATCTGCCCAGCTTCCAGGTGACTGCAGGCCTGCCCTATATATGGCAGGTAGCCAGTCAGCAATCTGGAAGGCGTGGCAAGGGTTGGAACAAGGAAGGTCAACAGGGCCAGTGCTGGGATGAGGCAGTGTTGTGGAGCTGAGTGCTCTGTCAGACCACCCACCCTCCCTCCCCCAAGGCCACTAGTTCAAGACTGGGTCCTGGCAGACACCTGTTAATGCCTCACCTAACTTGACGATTGAATGGAGGAGAGAGTTGTTGTCCCAACTGCTACCACACTGAGTGCTTGGTGGCTGAGGAGGGCAGGACTAAATTCAGGGGGTTCAATTCCAGTGGCCATGCAGGCCAAAAGCCAACGAAACCAGAAACGCACTTAACAGCTGCCTGCTCAAACTCCCCCCTCTGTTGTGTTCTAGTTGTTCAGAGATGGAGGACAAAGTAATTTGAATGATATCTTGGACCAACTATTGTTAGCGGAAATGTGCAAGCTTTTGGACCTCACAGGGTCCTTCCTCAGGCAAGTAGGAGTTGTTCAGAAACACAACCAGCCTGTTGTTTCTCCCTACTCTTATTTATTTATTTATTTATTTCCGTGGTCTTGTTCCCCGCACCCTCCTGCTCGCAGAGCAGCTCAGGGCAGCTCACAACAAACACAGACCATCAATAAAACACCATCATATAAAACCGTCCACAAATACTATAAAATTCAATAAAAATATTAAAAACATACTGAGGGCAAACAAGATCCCCCAGTAATGGGAGCTCTATCTTCAATAATGGTTTTGACATCAGAAAGTGTTTCTGTGGGTGCAATAGTGAGCGAAAAAGAGCAAAATTGTCTTCCCTGCCTCCACTAAGGAGCCTGGATTGGCTGGGCCACTCTCCAAGGATGAAAGGCCCCTCTGTGAATTAGGCCTTCTCCTAAGACTTTGAGTTGCACTCTCTTCCTCCCACTATGAACGGACCCTCCTCATTCTGAAATTATTGCATGTTCTGTCAAACTGCACAGACGCTGGAGATGAACTACAAACAGAGCCTTTTACAGGATCAGTCTCTCTGTCTGATTCCCCCAGTTGCTTGAACCTTTGATGGATGATGCATGGAATTGACACCTGGCTCCAATTTCAATTTCAATTTCAATTTTCTTATTTTATTTGCATTGGTTGATGCGCCAGTTTAGCTGAAACAGGTAGCTCCTTTGCTACCCGCAGATAATACCTGCAAGTTTGAGTACCGTGAGCAGGGCTACTTGAGTCCCGATTGGGCACCTGAAAATACCAGATATTGCTGTTAACAAGTTACTGATTTACCATTTTACTCATTGGTACTGATTGTTAAATTGGTAAAAGATTCAATATCGGAAAAATATGGACTAAAAAATGGCATTTCGGTACAGGGGGTAGCCCGTTCAGCACTCACCGATTAGTATCTGATGTTCCTGAGTCTAGCTGAGTGCTGCAGTTTCAATGGATATCCCCTTGGTACTTGTTTCAGCTCTCTGCACCAGTCACTGAGCTAGGGACCTCCAGAGCTAGACAGCGTGGGCTCAGTAGCTGAGCTGCGAGATGATAAAGTTTAAATTTCTAATGTCCTTTCATGTTTAAATTCCTAATGAGCTTTCTTGTTCATTACCTTCCTTCGAGGATCTGTTGCTGAAACCCAGTTCAAGTGAAGTGACCCTTAATCATGTTTATTTGCCAACCTGCAGTTAGTCCAGATTCAAGATCCAGATCCAACCTTCTTTACTCTTGCCAGAGGAAGAGCTCCATTTGAGCTCGAAACCATGCATACTCACAGACATAGAAGCCAGCTAAATAAGTAAGAGACTAAGGCCACTTTCACACATTACCGGGGAGGTAGGGAAACTTCCATGATTGCAATTGTGGCTCTGTTCTCACGGGAATTAGCACACGAGAGAATGTGCCATTATGCTTTTATCCTGCGAGAACACTCGTGCATGGCCGGCTCTCCATAATGTAGCTTTTACAATGATGTGTGTTTTCGCGGGATAAAAGCAGAATAGTGCATTCTCACATGCGCTAAGGCCATATTCACACCTGACGTGGCGACGGTGGCAAAGACTCGTGAGGCAAAGACGCAGCAGTGGGGAGGAGCCTGATGCTGGAAGTAGCGCCGGTGTGAACAGGGTTCTGCCGCGGCTTTGCTTGTGGATGACAGGGTGCAAAATCCAGCCCCTGCCCCCTTGCCTCATGGACCTATTGCCACCACTGCCGCCGCGTCATGTGCGAATGTGGCTTAATTCCCGTGAGAATAGAACCATGGCTGCAATCACAGAAGTTTTCCTGCCTCCCTAGTATCGCTTGAAAGCATCCTTAGGGCGTGGCAATAAGGGGCAGAGATCAAATAATTAAGAGCTGTTGTTTGCCCTTTCTCAAAGCACTAGAACTAGGAAACACCTTATGAAATTAGCTGGTGGCAGGTTTAAAATGAACAGCAGAAAACTACTTTCACCACGCTACACAATTAACCTGTGAACTGGGGATGCTGTTAAGGCCAGTGTCGTGGCTGGATTTAAAAAAAGAATTGGATAAATTCTTAGGGGATAGGTCTGTCAATAATGATAAGTTATCATTCCTCAAAGTGTTTTACAGTCCTTAATGAGTTCTCACTGGGAGATAGGCCATTATTATTCCCATTTTTAGAGACAGGGAACTGAGGTTTAGAGGTAGTGACTTGCCCAAAGCCACTGGGTGAGTTCATGGGGAAGAGTTTGGAACCCTAGTTTCCCAGGCCAAAGCTATGGGAACTTTCCTGGAAACTGTCTGAGTGAGGAACTTCAGTGGTGGGTGGTATGAAAATGTCCAAACTTTTTCCTGATGGACACACGTGCTGTAACACTGTGGATGGGCACATCTCAAGAGAGCAGACCAACTGCCTACTGTGCGGCTTTCTGTCCATGGGCGTAGTTAGCTACTAGGGAGCATGGGTGCTCAGCTGAGCCCAGGCCCTGGACTCCAGAGATGTCCCCTCCGAGTGACCTGAGCAAGGCTATGACATTTTCAGAGTGGGTGGAGGAAAGAGCAGGGTCACACTCTGCCTCCACCTACTCTGAACTTTTTCTAGTAGCACTTAGGCCACCTGCAAAGGGCCCTGCTAAGAAAGAAATTTTCAGAGTGGACAGGAGTGAAGTGCTGGCCTCACCCCCGTCCACTCTTAAAAACTTTCTTCCTGGTGGGGTTGCTGCCCACTGGGGGCCAGAGCAGCCCCACAACCTTGTTGGGGGGGAGTCCAAAGCTTGCTGGGAGCCCCACCTCCTATGCAGCCCCTTCCGCCTTGCCCTTAGGAAACTCATCATGGGACATGATTCTGGGCTCATCTCCACAGCCTTACTTCGTCACTGGCATTGTGGCAGAGGAGATTTTGGGGATTTAAAAGAAGACCCTGCTGTGGCTTTGCAGAGTTTTATGGGAAGCTCCTCCACCTAAACCAAACCATTTCTGATAAGACTTGGAAAAAAACAACCAATGCCACCCTCAAGTCTTCTTTCACATTTAAGCTTGCAGAGAGACTCCTACTCTTTGTTTTGTTAGCAAAGTCAGAGTTTTAACTGTTAGGCCATTGTGTTCTCCTAAATGAGTCAATTCTGCTGTCTCCTACGGAGTTCACTCTGAGTTTAGCTTCTGACTAAGATGGAGTACAATTAAAAGAAAAGGGGGGGGGGAGGAGGAAGTGGTAGAGCACTTAGCACTGTGCCTGTTAATTGCTCCAGTACTTTCATTTATTGTGACAGCTTTCCATGATGCATTATCACTCTGGTGATTTTTATCCCCTTTTAACAGCCTTTGCTTGGTTTAATTTCTGTAAATTGCTGCAAATAGGCGCACTGAGTGCTCAGCACAATATGTGACTAATAGGACTAGTCCCTTCCGACCCCAGCTTGCTACGGTGGGAGTGAATATTTGATCTTTGTCTCGCTGCTTCAGCTCCACAGAATGATAGGCACTGAAAGAGTGCTTCTGAAAATGTTCTAATGCACGCTTCCTCCTGCTCTCCTCCTCCTGCTCTCCTCTCCCTGGTCTCTCCAACACCCAGCTCATTAATGAGGGATACGAATGAAACATCATAGCATGCAGGGAAGCACGGGCGACATGAGGGAAGCCAGAGAAATAAGTAAACAAGGCCCATTTGAGAGGCATTGTCTAAAAGAATTGGGCTTGTCTTCTTCAGCCAAGAGGGCTTGTCAAATATTTCCAAACAGCTAGGACCTAGACCAGTGGTTCTCAAGCAGTGCATCTTGGGAGGTCCAGGAACTCTAGTAGGGGCTGCACTGCTTTCCTTGCCATGTTCCCTCTGGGCACTTATTTTTCTGGCTGTCTCTGCTGCTAAGGGCTGGTGACAGAATACGGAAAAGATGGACATGACTTCCTGCAGCTTCCCTGCCACCTTTTTTTTTTTTGGGGGGGGGGGCGTGTTCCTTCATTTTTTTTTAAAAAAAAGAAAATGTTTTGGTGGGTCTTGCCGGCCACAAAAAGGTTGAGACCCACTGGCCTAGAGAAGTGTGGTGTTTGGATGAGGACCTTCAGGGGTGGGTGCTACGGGAAAGCCCATGATAGGGAGTCAGGACTGCAAGGTTGTTTTGCTGCATGGTAGGTTGGAGGAGAATGCACCTTGGGGGGGCTCAAGTAAGGCTAAATAATACTAATCTGGGTTGTTAGAAGGGGTATTATTGCTGCTTTTATGTATTATTGTTTTAAATTGTTTTTAGATGTTTTATGTGTTTTATTGTTGTGCGCCGCCCCGAGCTTCCTGTGGCAGGAGGGGGCAGCATAAAAGCTGAATGAATAATAAATAATAATAATAATAATAATAATTAATAAAATATAGCACCCCTCTGCCATGGCACTTGGAGCACTTTACATATAACTATTTAAACACAACTTTTAATCCTCAAAACAACCCTGTGAGGTAGGTTAGGCTGAAAGAATACTGTGACTGGCCCAAGGTCACCCAGTGAGTTTTTGGCTAAGGCAAGATTTGAATTGGGGTCCCCCCCCAAACCTCCTTATCTAAGTACTACGCACTTAGCCATTATACCTCACTGGCTCTCATTGCTAGTAAGCATTGACTTCTGCAATGAGGAGAGGCAATTTTGAGTCTCTTCCATGTCTGTTCCTTTCCTCTGCAAAAAGAAATGGGATGGTTTATTTACTTATTTATCTATTTATTTAATTAATTACATTTTACCCTGCTCTTCTCCATAGACTCAGGGCAGCTTACAACATTAAAAATACAAAATACAATCCCACCGCACCCCATCCTTTATCCCCACCGACCACCCATTGATCCTCTTCCCCAATCCTACCCAACACTATTCCTGCCAATGCCTGGCCAAACAAAAGGTCTTACATCTCCTCCGGAAGACAAACAGGCTCGGGCTTAGGTGGATCTCCAAGGACTGTGGACCTGTATGGCGAGAAGATGTCTGTGCAGCCCTCAGGATACTTACAAGAGACTTGGGTAACCTGTAGTTCAGTCTGTCCCCCTTTAAATAAACAATATGTGAAGCTCAGAGTGATCAAACTGGGGTCCTGCACAAGCTGCTACAGCTTGAGTTGTGCAGACACAGTTCAATAGCTTGGCTGTAACAGACTGATATAAACTCTCTGTTTTGGGCACATGCTTGGACTAGCGCTGCTGGATGGGTGTTCTCATGGCATACAAGCAGAATAGCACAGTCTCACGTGTGCTAATTCCCACAATAACAGTGCCGTGATTGCGATTGCGGAAGTTTCCCCTCTCCATGTAACATGAGAAAACGCCTGTTGGTAGAGAAATCTTGTTCCAAGCCTCTAAGGCCCATCTGGTTCCAATCCCATTTCATGCAATGCCTTCCATCCATCCACTGCACCAGTAACTGAGCCATCAGCCTCTGGAATTCAAATCACAATCCCATCTAGTCTGAGCTATAAAGCTATGTCTTCACAGTTGTACTCTACAAAACTCAGTTACCCCCTGTGGGTTGTTTTTTCCCCTTTGGAAGACATGGAACTTTTTTCATTTTTATTAAAAACCATCTACTGAGATTGTTTAAAAAATCTGTGTAGACATTTAAAATAAATAAATAAATAAAATAATACTAATACTAATACTAGTAATTAATAATAACAATTAATAATACATAAAGAACCCCCCTCTACCCAAACTCTGGGTAGAAATGGTCTGGAACTTATTAACGTATTTCAAAAATGGGTGTAAATCTCTGCTCAGCAATCTAGAGCAGACTGGTTGGGAAGCAGGGTGTATCTTGGATGGTTCTTGGAAACAGACAGGCCAATTCCTAGATCTTTTCTCATCCTGTCCTGCTCTGGACGGTGCAAGGAGAGCTGAAAGGGAGAGCCAATTTTGTAACCGCAGCTATTAGCAGCAATTCCGGATAGAGGATCTACTAACCAATTGGTATCTGCATAACGTCACAGGTAACCAATTATCTACTGGTCAATATCATTTCTGGGTAACCACAAAACCAATTTATGGTTACCAGGTGACCTATTTAGCCACTTAGCCATTTTAATTTTGCCTTTGGCCGGAAATGACAAAAACACGGGGAAATGGTATTTTGGTTGTGGCATCCAGCCCTTACGCACACCTTAACCAATAGCAAAGCTGCATCCAGATTCGAACTAGGTATCCAATGGGGAAACCAAGTTAAATTTGAACACGGGTTTGGGCTAAAGGGGAAAGGAATTATGTGCAAATGGACCTAGCTGGTCACTAGGGCTGATGCGGCAGCAGCTTTTACCGCGCCGCGATTCCGTTCTGCCATTTCGGAACTGCCCGCGCCACACCGCGACTTTTCTGCGGATATTCCGCTAATTCCGCCGGAATTCTGCGGAATAATTGCGGAAATTGCGGAAAACCGCTATTCCGCTATTTTTTGGCGCTGGCAGAATTGCGGAAATAGCGAAAATGTCATGTTTCCACGATTCCACTAAGTTGCGGAATTAAATAAGCGGAACCGCGGAACCGCGGAATGAAACCGCGGAATGAAAGCCTCTGCCATGCCGTTCCACTAATTGCGGAAACACTGTTTCCGCCGGAAATAGCTACTGCTGCGATATTCTGCTACAGCCCTACTGGTAACTGTGGTGTTATTCACTACGCATCATGAGCCAGTGTGGTGGCTAAGCTGCTGGACTTGAACCTGAGAAGCCAGGTTTGAATCCTGCCCTAGCCATGAACGTACTGGGTAACCTTAGGCAAGTCACAATATCTCAGCCTCAGGTTCCCCATCTGTAAAATAGGAATATGTGTGTGTGTGTGTGTCTGTCTGTCTGTCTGTCCCTGTGTTCCCCTCACCTGTGTCCATATTAGATTGTAAGTCCACTGGGCAGGGGCCTGTCTCTGAAAATCTATTACCGTAAAGTGCTGTGTACGTCTAGTAGCTCTAGAAATGGTAAGTAGTAGTAACTGTGGAACAGACAGGAAAATGGCACAAAGTGGTGAAACGGTAAACAAGGGTTAATGCTTTTTAACCTATTGTTAGTTCAGTTTGGTTACTGTAAATCGGACGGTTATAAATGTTTGCGGAGATAATTGTTTCATCCCTGCTTGAAAATCTAGCAGGGAGTTCAGCATGAATTGAAGGGACTGCTGAAGGTGTGTAGGGCCCGTGCTTTGGGCACAACCTGTTGGGAGAGCAAACTAGCTCTTTTGATCGGAGGGAAGAGCTCTGGCCTGTCTGTATCAAGTTTGGTGCCTAAAATGCACTCCACGTTAATGATTCACTGGGCAAAGTGTTCTGCCCACGTAAGTGTTTCAGTCAGACAATTATTCCTGCACAGATTGCAAATTTAAAGTCAGGGAAGCAGGGAGTCTGTCAATGGTTCAATGGCTTTCTTTGACAGTAAACTGTTCTTTCAAGAAAAAAATGCTCCAAGAGAAATCAGTGGGTTGAAAGGGAGACTAAAGCTACATGCTCCGCCAAGAAGTAGACATGGTTCTCACGTAAATATGTCTTTAATAGTTACTTTTAATACTCATTTGATTGATAGGTCATGAACTTCCGACAGTAAAAGAGCAGAGATAATGAAACGAAGAAGACTTCTTAGAAATGGAAAGTCAGGGCAGTTTTCCAATTGGTGGCTTAAACTTACAGAGCTAAGTTTTTCTTTGTTTGCGGTTCAAGTTCTCGAGCTTGCCAGATTCCTGAATGAGAAGCTTTTGTGCAGGTCCAGTAAATATCTTCCTAGCTCAAGCATGCGCAAAGCGTGGGCAGACGTGGAAAACATGGATGCAATTAAACATTCACTCTGCCCCTGTATCGGTAATGAATGCAGAGATGGGATGACACCAAGGCGTGATGATCAGGGGCTTTGGTGACCTGATTCCTTTCCAAAAGGTAATTGCAGGAAAAAAACAAACCCGATGCTTTGGGCTTATTTAAACACATCTGAAGTGTCAAGTAACAAAGGGAAAAAAGGGCCTTTTAGTTAGGGATTTAAATGTAATAGTAATGGATAGTGCCATTTCTGTGTATCCCTTTAATATGTGAACAAGATGCTTTATAGACACATTGCAAAGTTGCTAGAGCCACAGCTTTCTCTATCCACATCCAGATTTTTGACAGCTCCAAAACATTGCGGTCTGTTGGCTCTGTAGTAATGTTACAGTTCAGGCCAACATGCGCAGTAGAAATAAGTTGCTAAAGGACACTGCGAAGGCCAATAGCATAACTGGCTTCAAGAAAGGATGGATTAAATTCTTAGGGGATAAGTTCATAAATTAGGGCTGAAACGAGATTTTGTAAAAATGGAGATTCCCATCGAAATCCCAGTTCATGATACTGTCTTGGTCAAATTGAGAATCTCTTGTTACTCGGTAATGTCTTGATCAACATTTAGTTTCTTGATTTACCGATAATTTGTTTACTGGGATCCTGTTTTACCTCTTTGTCATTTACTGCTTTGCTCTTCCTTACCTCTTTGTTGTCAATTTCAACCCCCCTCCCCGAAAGGTAATATGGATGCAATACCGCATTTCTTCTATCTTCTCTGCATTCCATTTCCCCTTGTACTTCCTTGTCACCAACTGGCTTTCGGCTTTACAAATCTGCAATCTAGTTGCTGATTGGTCAAAGCAAAGGGAACAGCATACAACAACATTTCTGATTAGAGGCACTGGAATGGAGGCACTGTTTTTTGAAAACTGTGTTTGGGCATGCAGGGAGGATTAAGGGGTGGGCTATTCACACTGATTGGCTCAGAAATGTGAAAAAAATGAACAGACAAACCCGGAAGTAAAATGGTACCCTTGGCAGTGCAGTAAGCAGTAAATGAATAGTACGCAGTAAACAGAAAGTCCGTAAATCAAGAAGATATCTTGTAGTATTGCAAGAATTGAGAAATTGTATTGGTATCAGCAATTGGTCAGGATATCGATCCCAGTTCCCAAGATGGCAAAATTACTCGTGAGTAAAAATTTTGCCTCTCATTTCAGCCCTGTCATAAATGGTTACTAGCCCAGCTTGTTGGGGGAACAGACCTGCCAGTGTCAGGGTTGGGGGTAAAGAGCAGGAAATAGATCCGTCCATTATGATCTGTTGTTGCACATACATTGGTCACTGTCAGTGACAGGATACTCAGGTAGATGGACCATTGGCCTGACCCAACATGGCACTTGATAAATTACGCTGCTGGATAGTGTTGGCTTACCTTGTCTCTCTTATTTTTAAAACTGTTATGCAGGAGCCAGTTAATAGTGTCTTGTATTTGGAACTGTGGGGGTCCTGAGTTTTATTATCACTATTATTGATCATTTCTATAGCATTTACAGTGTTCAAAATGCATCACAATCCTTGTCTAGTTCAGCCTGGCAACAACGCCATGAGATAAGTCATTAGGAAAATTGAGGCTGAGAGTTAGTGACTTGCCCAAGACCACTCCGTGAATACACAGCTACAATGAGATTTCAACTTTGGTCTTCCAAGTCTAAATCTTATTTACTAAGCTCCACTGACTCCAAGTTCAATTCCTGCTCTTTCTAGGTGACATTGGGCAAATCCCTTCTTTCAGCCTTCTCAACCCAGCTTTAAAATGGGGTGCCGGCAACAGGCCTAGGCAGTGTGTGATGGTTTCAATGGAAATTGAGGACCGTTTCATTATTATCTTGGGGCTGTCCATAAAATATGCCATGGCATTTTTATCTATCTTTAAACCACCTCTCCAGAGTTAGTACACTAGCACAGAACCTCTAAAAAGTATGTCCCATGAATCATGTACCTCAGCCCCACTCCGCATTTTCAATACCTGTAGGCTATTGAAACTACAAATACCTTCAATAGGCCTACTTCCTGCATCCAAGCAGGGGTCTGGATGAGATGACCCTCGTGGTCCTTTTCAACTCTAAGATTCTATGCTTCTACACCAGCCTAAGTGGTTTACTGATTGCAGCCCAAATGTATATCCCTATTATGTGCAAGGAGTATCTTTTTTTAAAATTGTTGTTGAATATAGACTGTCTGTTGAAAAAGAGGCAATTCACAACATTTCCCCACCCTTCAGAGTTCAGAACTCTGTGTAGCCCTGGGAGAAGGAGAACCGTGATGAGGCTGGGGTGTGGGAGAGATCGAGATCGGCTCAGTATGTAGAGAAAGTGAGACTGAGCATGGGGAAGGGGTTGGCGGTTGAAGCAGGGAGGCATAGGGAAATAACCAGGACATGAGGACAGTGGGGAGCGGGGGAGTAGTATGGGAAAAGATGGAGGCAGACAGGAGAGGAGAAAAGCAAGTAAAGGAATCTATCTAAGGCTGCTAGTGAGTTCTAAATTATTCTGATGAATCCCACATGAATGTGACACCACATGCAAACAATTCCTCCTTTTCTAGTCACAAATTGTCACAACTTTGCCCCTAGAAATGTAACGAACACCGTTTTTACATGAGATGCTGCCACGCAGGTCCACCCAGTGGACACGTAGTAGGGCCCATGTAAAAGTGGCAGTGGGTGGGTGCACGCTCCTATGACCCATGCACCCTCACCTACCTCCACTCACCTTCCCGCATGGTCCAACCCAGAAAATCCTGGGTTGTGCTGTACGGGTGCATGGGTATCCGGCACTCCCATCTGCTGCTGTTTAAACCCTCCTCCACCCACCGGAAGTGCATGTGCACTCCTCTGAGCACACATAGGCATGGCTCCCCTGCCCCACCTTCCGTTTAAAATTGTCCATGGAAAGCGCCTGGGTCTTCAGTACCATCAGCTGGATGGCCATGGCCTTGACTCTCTATGGATGGATCAACCTCCATAGAGTTGCTGCTCCATAGAGTTGTTGCTACTACCTCCATTCTCAGAAAGGGTGGCTCTTATGTTCACATACCCTGCCACATCTGAAGGAAGCGATGTCAGTGGATGACTTTGGATCACGTTCCCAGAAGAAGGCAGTGGTATTCAGGAGCTGGAAGAAAGTGGGAATTACGGAATCCCGTTTCTGAGTCATCATTGCCAACCATCCTTGATTCAAGGCGTGGTGGCACAATAAACACTCTTTCACCACATCTGTCTGTCCGTTGCCAGTCTTGTTGCATGGTTAATTGCCATTTTCTGTCCACTCATCTGTATCCATTATTCCTGACCTTGGCCTTCCCCTCTTTCATCTTCCTTTAATACATCCTTGAATTTCTGAATGAACTGAAATGAGCCTTTTCTGGTGTTTTGGAATTAATCATCGATCACTCTGGAATGGTTTGAACTATCCACCCATGTCACTCTCGAGTTCTGTTTCGGACCTGTTTTCAATATTCCCTTGCCTGTCCAACGTTTCTCTGATTTCCCTTCCCTAGGCTATTACTGTCTCTCCTAGTGATGGGGCTACCATTTCTTTGCAAAAGGAGGCCAACGGATGCTAGATAGATGTTGTTATTATGTAAGCCTCCCTGAGCCTTAGAGGAAGGGGGCGGAAATTTGAATAAATAAATAAATAAATAAATAAATAGAACACATTTGCCATGTTGGCCCCAAATGTAAACGATATTAACATAAAAGCGATATCTTTTATCAGACCAACTTTTCTTGGTGAGAGGGTGCAACCTATATTTCCGACTTCCTACATGCCTGAGAAAGGGGCCTCTGTGGCCCGGAACCTTGCACACTTTCACCAACAGAGGTTGGGCCATAAAGTGTCTTTTTCATTCATGCATCTGTGCCTCTCTAGCATGCTGAAATCCAACAAGGCGCAAAAGGTTGCTGTGTCACAGATAGGAAGAAGAGCCTGGCCACGAAGGAATTTGCGAGGGTTCCCTGGACTGCTTATGGGCAGCACAAGCGCTGTATTTTGTACAGCGGCCATCACACCTGCGATATCTGAGAATTTCTACCCAGTGAACTAGAGCAGAGATTAGTCTCTGTCCACATGGTGGCGCCTTTGGCAGGTACGTATATGTAAGCCCTTTTGCTCCTGTGCCACTGCCAGCCACTCTTCTGCAGGGAAAGAGTATTTGCTTGCAACATCCTGTCTGTCACATCAAACATCTGCAGGAGGCTGCTGAAGGTGCATGTCATTACGTCTTCTATTTGCTAAGTCTCCTAAACAGCTTGGAGACGCTGTAAATGCACCCAGGGCTGAAAGTCTCAGTCTCTGCTGTATTTTTTCTTACCATGGAAACTATTAGTGTTTTTGAAAGGAAAAGAGAAAAGAATAGCAAATAAAATAGGGAATAGACAAGAGACAGAATGGCACCCTTATTTTTCTTGAATGCTCCATACCTCACATCAATCTTCCCTGTTTTCTAGGGATGGGAATTTTGGATTCAGTTAGAACTGAATCGACTCCAAAATGGCTGATGATTCAGTTCTTGTGAAATTTTAGTTCTCGATTCGGTTTCAGGTGATTTGTTGGGGTTTTTTTGCATTGATTCCCCCCTCCCCCTCAAATCATTGCAAAAAACCTAAATCTGAAAACGAATTGCGAACCAAAATTCTCAGAGAACTGAATCCAAAAAACCTGAATCCGAAATTTACCCCAGAGTCCCATTCCTACTGTTTTCCTTGAGGTCAGTAGACTCAAAATACTGCTGCACAGTGAACAATGGGTGTTTTACACACACATTTCTCCTGCATGTTTGCTGTTACATCCTGAACTTTCTATGTATCTAAATCACTCACCCAGATCTTAAACATCCGGATCTTTGAACTTCTGCGAGAAACTTCTTCCAGAAAATTTGTGTGTAAAAGGTTCTCCTGGTAAACTGCTTTGCTCTAGGTAGCTGTGGTCACTTGGTTTCCATGGCAGCCCCTGACATCTACAGCTGCAGCTAATTTAGGCTGCCCGTGTGTGTGAAGAATGCATCCAGAACTTACTTGTGGACTTGTAAGCCCAGAATATTGAAAGACCAGCACTTTAAGGTGCGTGTAAAAATTCCCAATGTCTTGGGTTCATCATTTCCCCTATATCAGTTTATTTCCCCCTGCTTGCAACAAGCATTTAGACAGGTTTCTTGAAGCTGTATCAGCACTTGCAAATCTCTAGGACCTACTCCTTCCTGGCTGTTCGGGTGCCTTTATCTTTCCCTTCTAAATCTCAGACATATCTTAGTCTCTGAGTGCAACCGTTGGGCTTCTATGTCTGGCCATCCCTTCTCCCCTTCCGTTGGTTTTCTAATCAGATGTTGCTTGTGTCAGGCTGTCTCTGTTCAAAAGCCTCCCATTCACTTAGGGGAAAGGCAGGGTATAAGTCTGAATAAATAAATAAATAAAATTAAATAAACAAACATGTTTCATCCAGGATACAGGAGAAGCAGGAGTGGCTTTCTAGAAAAGGGGAACAAGATGTCTCCATAACTAACGATAAACACATGAGGATAAGAAATGCCATGCTGGGTCAGACAAATGGTCCATCGAGCCCAGCATCCTGTCTCCGACAGTGGCCAATCTCAGTCACTTGAGAGAAGTACCCAACAGGTCATAATGGGCTGATTCATTCCTGGCTGTTCACTTCCGGCTCCTCACAGCCAGAGGTACGTCCCACACAACCTACTTGACTAATAGGCATTAATGTACCTATATTCCGAGAATTTATCCAATCCTTTTTAAAATTCAGCTATACTACTGCCCTTGACCACATCCTCTGGCAGCATTTTGTAAAGCTGTCATGTGTCACATTTGATGGCATCTTCATGATTGTGTAGCCCATTATACAGACACTGCTGCAGCTTCATGTTGGACCAGCTGCCTGACAGTCCCTTCCCACCAGCCATGGACCATTCCCCACTTCCTCCACCTTGTGGCTTTCAGCTGACCACTTCCCTGCTCCCCTGACCCTTGTATAATGTTGTTTTACCTGCTGGTGCAGAACTCACAAGTAATTTCCCCCTCCTCCCTACCCTCAACTGTTTCCTTTGGGTGAAAACAGATACCATAGCTGCTCCCCTGCCTGCGGGGGCAGGTACAAGATGGCAGCCGCCACCCCAGGGGTAGGGCACACAACACATGCATGTCTGACCAGGCTGGCTGGTGAGCCCTCCCCTGTAACTGGGTGGTCCTGCCTCCCATGTGCCCCCAGCACCCTGCCCCCCACCATGATGAGCTGTCATGGAGGCCAATCATGCGCAGCCATAGCGGCTGCAATTCCTGGCAGGGATTGGGCTGCAAACCAATGTAATGGCCCACTATTACATTGTAGGGATGGGCGAACAGATCGCGTTTCGGTTTTGGCCGTTCAGTTTGGTTGGGTTCGGTCGGGTTCAGTTCGCCTGTTCGGTTCAGCCGTTTGGTTCATTAACCGCGTTCAGGTCCGGCCGTTTGGTTCGGTCCTGTTCGGTTTGGTTCGGGCATTCAGAAAAAGGCTCTCTGTGCGAGGAATGATGGCCCCAGACCCATGATGGTGGGTTCTGGGACTATTAGAGTGGCAGCTTCTAGGTATTGGCCACAGCCCTCCCTGCCAGTAACTTGGCCCCAAAACTCTGATGGTGGGTCCTGGGGCTGGAGTGGCTGTTTCTTGATGCGGTGGAATGACATCGCCTCTGTGCGAGGAATGATGACCCCAGACCCATTACGGTGGGTCCTGGGACTAGAGTGGCAGCTTCTAGATACATATTGACAACAGCCCTTCCTGCCAGTAACGTAGGCCCCAGAACCCTGACGGTGGGTCCTGGGGATGGAGTGGCTATTTATTTTTTTATATATATCGATCTCTAGACTAAATCTAACTGCTATTAAGTATTCTAAAACCTATTGAACTAAATGGAATATCCTAATAATTAACTACAAAGGCCTTGTCCTACAAACGCACTGTATCTCTACCTATCTCTATAACTAAGCTAACTACTATGTTGTATATCTATCTAGTAACTGTCTATCTAATAACTATCTATCTGTATATACAATATTACACAGGGGGAAACACAAAGAACACAGGGAGGGGTACAAAACTGAAATGAAAATCAATCTAATAATATTCCTACTCTAAATAAATCCAAAACTTAAAACGAGGGAAGGGAATCAGGGATGGAATAAGAGGGAGAGGGAAAAGGATTCAATGGAAGGGGGAGGGAGGAAGGAGGATTGAACACAGGGAGGGGTAAAAACAAAAAATAACACCTAAATCTATCTAATATAATCTAAATAAATGATAATATGGAGGTAAATGTGTTGAATGGGTGAAATAGGAGGAGGATGGCAATGGATTAGGAATAGGAAGGAACAAAAACTGCTGGGAGAGAGGGAGCCTTCTGAAAAGTCTGCTGTTCAGAACAGTGACTAGCTCAGAAGGTGTTGGGAAGGAGGGAGGCAATCAGTTTTGTTTCTTGTTGCGCCCGCCTCACCGCAAGCCCCATTGGCTCCGTGCAGCCTATCCCGTGGCCAATCGCAGACTTCGAAGCCAGTGGTCTGAGGCGAAAAGGGATGGTGATTGGGCAGGTTGGCTGCTACTCCAAGTCACTCCACCCCTGGTGCCTGGAAGTCACCAGGATGACTCCCCCTCCCTGCCACTTTTTGCCTTCCAGTGACACGTTTGTGCAACCTGAACTCACCCGAACGTGATCCGAACTGACTGAACTGTTTGGTCATTTTGATGTTCGGAATTGAGTTCAGTTTGGTCAGTTCGTGTTCAGATTCAGGTTTGGGTTCGGTTGTCGAGTTCGGGCAGAACTCTGAACTTCTGAACCGTGTTTGCCCATCCCTACTACATTGGCCCTACTGGGTGGCCCTTGGCTCGGGCTGTGGGTCCAGGATCATCTGGGAGACCAGTTCCAGGCCAGCCACCTACCCAAGCCAGGGCAGCAGCTGACCCACATTTGTCGGCTTGGAAACAGAGGTCTGAGTGAGTCTCTGGCTCAGGTGGGCCATAACAGACCCACGTCATGTTTATTTTCACCTATGATCAGTCACGTGAATTGTAATGCAATTGTCTTTAGCCCACTCCCAGTCCCCTCTGTAGCAGCAGCAGCAGCAGCAGCAGCAGCAGCAGCAGCAGGAAGTAAATCTGCTCAGAAACGTTTAATTGTAATGGGAAGGCTTCTCCTGCAAAAGTCTGTGCATCGGCTGCTTTTGCAACATTTTTTGGACGATCATGGACTAGAAGTGAGGAGGTGCGCATATTTAGACAGAATGCCAGCTATGTAGTGGTAGAAAACTTATGTTGTCCTCACCCATGACTTTTTGGGAGCCAACCTGTGTCAAGCTCATGGCTGGTCTCATAGCCAGCATTTACAAATGTAACTGGGAACTGCGTGTTTCTGGCAGAAGTAAGTAGCTAGCACTATGGGTAAAAACAGACATGACATTGGCCCTCTGTGGCCCACATTGGCTCTGTCCTTGGCCCTCTCCTCTTCTCTATCTATACCCTGTCCCTAGGCAAACTCATTGCCCCCCATGGCGTCCAATACCACCTCTACGCTGATGACACTCAACTCTCTCTCTCTACTCCCTCTCTCTCTCCATCTATTCAAGCTCGCCTCACCAGCTGTCTCTCTGACATCTCTACCTGGATGTCTCAGCGTCAACTCAAATTCAACATGGCTAAAACTGAACTCCTTATCTTCCCCCCTCATCCTTCCTCTCCCTCTTCCCTGCCGATACTTATCGACGGGGTCACCATCCTTCCCGTCCCCCAAGGCCATAGCTTAGGCTTCAACTTTGACTCACCCCTTTCTTTTAAACCCTACATCAACTCTGTTGCCAAATTCTGTAGCTTCTCCCTCCATAACATTGCTCAGATTCACCCGTTTCTCTCTCTTTTCTCTGCCAAAACCCTTGTTCATGCCCTGGTCATCTCTCGCCTTGATTACTGTAATTTCCTTCCCACTGGCCTCCCCTGCTCTCCCCTTCCTCACCTTATCTCCATCCAAAACTCTGCTGCCAGGGTCATCCACCTCGCCTGTTGCTTCGACCACTTGCAGCCCCTCCTCTCCTCTCTTCACTGGCTCCCCCTT
This sequence comes from Sphenodon punctatus, assembly GCA_003113815.1. Lineage (NCBI taxonomy): Eukaryota > Metazoa > Chordata > Lepidosauria > Sphenodontia > Sphenodontidae > Sphenodon > Sphenodon punctatus. Next base: position 289,584 of record QEPC01006715.1, on the reverse strand, counting down.
CCTGAACAAATCCTGCACAAACTCCTAGTCTTCACCTATAAAGCTCTTCACAACCTTGCTCCCCCCTACCACTCTGCACTAATTTCCCTCCGTACTCCAGTCTGTGAACTCCAATCCTCCTCTGTCCCCTCTCTCACCCTCCCATGCCTCACCTGCTACCCTAACCACCTTCGTCCCTTGTCCCTAGCTGCCCCTGATGCCTTCCCACATCCGCCTCGCCCTTACCTTCGTACCTTCAAATCCCTCCTCAAGACCCTCCTCTCCTGCTTTGCCCTCCCCGACTCCTCGCTCCCCTCACCTAACTCCTGCTGATACCCTCCATCCAGTACAATCTGTTACCTGAGGTCTGTGTACTCATATCCTCACCACATGGACCAGCCAGCTATCGTTCTCAATGTAACCAAGCCAAGCGCGTGCACCAGGGACCTCGCATCCTCATGAATGTTACACTCTTTGTCTCTCCCTCTGTTCCCCTTCCTTCGTCTCCCCCCCACTCCTGTGTGTGAGATTGTAAGCCCTAGGGCAGGAACTGTGTCTACTCAATTACTTTGTAAAGCACCAGGTACATTTCTTGTGCTATATAAATGCTTGCTAATAATAATAATAATAATAATTAATAATAATAACTTTGACCTGCTGTAGCCTAGGATCGAGGCCACAGTCTGGGGCTAAGGCCTGACCGACTGAACCACAGTAGGCTAGTATGTCTGTTGTGCCCCGGCATACCACAGCCATGACTGTGCCTAATTGGCCACCATGGCAGCCTGTCATGGTGGGGGAGTTGGGGGACAGGGCGCTGTGTTCCCATCCCTACCCAGGCTGTGCGGCTGGCAGGACAGCTCCCCAGCCTCGGTCATGTCAGTTCAGTGACCCAGCCTGACCTGGGCTCTGTTGCCTGTGATTTTCCACTGGCCGCACATCTGTTTTTAAACTAGGTCTGGTACCATTCAGTTAGGATAGGATAGATCCTGGAGAAAGTACAGGAGCAGCCAAGTTCATAGGGCAGATGTTGAGTCATGAGGACACCAACTGTGGTCAGGATCCAGACTGATATTGGATAGACTTTGCACGTGTAACATATGGGGCTTCCATGGTGAGTCCCCAATTATCACACAAACACTCTGGTGGTTTTCTCTGTTCCCATTGGGTCTATTTACAATGCTCAAATAAGAGGTTGCAACATACCCTCCCCCCCCAAATATACAATACACAGTCCTTACACTGGTGCTTTTCTAAGTGAGCCCTTGCTCTGCATTCCTAGACTCCAATTCTTTTGATCTGGCAGTCCAGCCCTTCTCCTGGCTTCCTTCCAGTTGCCAGTTCATGGTCTCCTGGACCTCATCCTGCTCTCTGCTCCTTCCCTCACGTGGTGCTCAGCACCCTGGCTTATTCCAGCTAGCCTTGGTTCTCAGCTAGCTGGCCCCATTGGCACACAGAGCTTGCCGCTGCTTCACCTTCTGAGTTCTCCCATCCCTAGCGGTCTCCATTGTTGTGCGCGCTCTCCAAGCCAGCTGGAAGCACTAGCTATTTAAGCCAGTTTCCTGCCATACCCAGCTGAGAGGACCACCCCCCTCGCCCCCGGCTAGACCTGAAATGAGTAGTGAAATCATTACCCTTGGGTAATATCTGAATTTCCAGTTAGCCCTTCGAGTACCCGACCCTATACCCACAATGGCTTGTGCCCTACATATCTGAAGGACGGCCTTTCTCCTTATGCTCCTTTGCAGCCCTTAAGATCTGGCAAGGCTGCCCTCTCGCAGGTTCCATCGCTGGCCCAGTTTCATAGGACTCGGGACCACAGAGAGGCATTCTCGGTGACTGCCCTACAGCTTTGGAACTCACCTGAGCCCTAGTTTGAATGACTTCCGGAGGCCGCAGTGTAAGACCTTTTTTATTTGGCCAGGCATTCAATAGGCAGCGACAGATTGCGGGGAGGGCAATGGGGTGTTTTTAGTTTTGTGGGGTTTTAATTATTTATTTTACATTTGTATTTTACATGTGTTTTGTGAGCCATCCTGAGCCTTCGGGGATAGGGTGGGATATAAGTTGAAATTAATTAATTAATTAATTAATTAAATAAATTAAATGGAAATGAGTAGTTGCCTACCTGTTTGGGATTTAAAATAAGGACGGGGGGAACTAAAGTGTGTGCATAAATTCCCACTAATTTTATAAGCCCGCTGTCAGAGAGGGACAAGCAGAGGGCAGCATAGACCCAGGACCCTTAGCACAGCCGGTCAGCCGTCCCAAATCAGAGCAGCTGAATCACACCAGAAGGGCCAATATACAATGTCTGTTTTCAGATGTTATGCTAACCCACACTTCTACACTTTAACACACGTGGAAATGCGGGCTATTGTAACACCAGAAAGTGCTGCCAGATGTTAGCCCCTGTGACTCAGGGAAATCCCCAACTCAACCTAGGCTAAGTGCCAATACCACCCGGGGAACGGCTGGCCAACTGGGTGTAAAGCATGCCATAATGTTTGTTCAGCCGCTTTACACATCGCAGTCCGGGGTGGCGGCGGGGTGGGTGGGTGGGGTTAGGTGCTACAGCAGTTGCCATTGGCCACCATGGCCAGCCATCTGCCGGGGGAGCAGCCGCTCTACGTAGTGCAGGTGCAGGGTCATGCAGATGTACTTCCGTGTGTCTCCCCACCTCCTGCTCCCCGGCCTGACCGCTGTAATGTTTTTCGACAGCCAGGCCAAGTCCCGGCTGGAGTAACGTTTCCCGCCACTGCCTTGATTAGTCTATGGCAGTGGTGATAGCGGTCATGTCCAAAAACACCCAATGATCATTCTCATGACCAAAGTAGATAGGCACAGGTAGCAGTTGCTCTGATAGTGCTTTGGAAAGGAAGCGGACAATTTAGTGGTTCAAGGTTCCTGTAAGTAAAGAAACTGTATGGAAACAACAGCAAATTCCACAACACAAGAAATAAACCCTATGCTATTGTTTCCCAAAGTAAACTTATAAATGCAAAGAAATCACACCTTCAGTTTGCTGCATAGTCCACATTCGAACCCTTGACTTATTAGTCTCCTATCTCCTGTGCCCTAGTGGTTGTACCCCTGCATTGTGTTTCCTTCCAGTTACCTTAAACAAAATAAACTGTCACCTCCTATTGCCCTAATGGATGTAGGATGCAACCAGAACTGTGAAAGGAGGAGCTGATCCTTCATTATTAAAAACAAAAGACAGAGAGGCTTTCCCCTCCCCCTCTGGCTGGTGGATTCTCCGATGTTTCCGTACACTGTACACTCTGATGTTTCCTCCTCTCTGTTCCATTATTCTGAGCTCAGTTTTTCAGTGTTTGGGGGTAGAGATTAGATCCAGGGGCCAGATCCAGGCACTGGAAAGGGGACACATAAAAACTTGCTGAAGGCCACATTTGGCCCCCGGGCCTGAACTTCCTCACCCCTGCTGTACTTCCCTGTAGGAGTTTTGAACCTCCAATCTTTCCAGAGCTCTACCACAGTGACTGCTAGCAGTCCCTACTTTGGTTATGAGGACGGGCAGTGTATATTGGTCAAATAAAGAGTTTACAGTTAGAGCTTTGAAAGGGCCCTTCTGGTGTGTCCCAGCTGCTCTGCTTTGGGACAGCTGTGCTAAGGGTCCCAGGGTCTATGCTGCCCTCTGCTTTCCCAAGCCCCCCTCTAACAGCTAGCTTATAAAATTAAAATTCACTCAGACACACCATTTTATATCCCAAACAGATACTTATCAGTTCTGATGTGAGTAGTGTCTCTTAATTGTCCCGCAAATGGTGAATCGGGCAGTGCATATTCAAAGGGTATTATACCTGTTTGGAGAGTTCTCATTTCAGCTCTACACCTGGCTGATCAGCCAGCCAGGCCCTTAAAGGGCCAGACACCCTTCCCCCCCCCCATGCCTAATTTGCTCTTCACGAGCTGGACCCCTGCTGAGTCATACCCCAGCCCCTCTTGGGCCTGACCCTGAAAGTATTTAGGGACATTGATAGTGTCTTTGGTCAGGGGATTTAAATCTCAAAATGAAGTGGTGCAGATGAAAGGTTGGGAAACCATTGTCATAGGGGAAGCCTTGGTTAAGGCCATTTTTAAACAGGATGCGTCCACCCATCGCCCACCCACCCAAGTGCCTGTCTAAAGGTGACATGGGTGGGTGGGTGCGTGCTCCCGTGATCCACGCACTGCCCACTCATGCTCACACACGGAGCATTGGGGAAAAACCTGGGATGCTCTATGAAGGGGAAGGCGTGCACATGAACCTGCCCTCCAGATGTGCCCATTTAAAAATGACCTGAGTTTTACATAGTGCCATTTAAAAATGATTATTATGTTTTTTTTAGATAACAAAGAGGAGCTAATCTGGGTGCAGCTTGGGGCTCGTGTTCTCTCTGGAGGAAAGGTTGGTGTCTCAGTCCACACACAGCCCCTTTCTTGATAGACAGAGAAGGAAATTGGCCAAAGGCAGCAAGTTGTCTCAACACTTTGCGAAGTAGCCCATTCCATTTAGGATTAAGGCCGGTCGGTGGAATGGCAGTGGCGGAAACTTGCAGAGAAGCTGTTTCCTGTCTGCTCTGCCTGCTTGAAAGATTAAGGAAGGGATTTAGTACCTTGGGCTGTCCATTTAGCATCTTCCCCCAGCATTAAATTCAGTCTCGAATACTGCTTAATATAGTTCCTCTGAGCTCATAAAAACAAAGATGAATTATTTCTATGGCTCTTGCTCTTTCGATCAGTTTGTAAAAAAAAAAAAAAAATTTTTTTAAAAACGTTGGTGCATTTTTCTGATGAGCCGTAGCTGGTCCATGCTGTGATGTAGTTCTCTCAATAGCTGATAGGTCTGTGGGAATGATTTTATTATCATTATTATTTTAGCCTTTACTGGAAGTTGAGAAAATGGGCCGTCTATCGACCTTTGACACGCCTGAAAATTTCACTCTAACATTTGTAAGCTCTGGGATTTGAGCTAGGACTGAAACGAATAGTAACATTTTTATTTGCGTATATCTTCAAGTTTCCAGGGAATGGCTCCGAATGTTCAGCCTGTCCTTGGAAACTTGGACGAATACTCAGTACTCGGTAAAATACTTGGTAAAATAAAACCAAGTACCGAGTATTTTCTGAGTACTGAATCACCTTATATAGAGGTAGGAAAAGCCCTATATGTTGGTCCGAGTACTGGACTGAGTACCAAATACTGAGTACCAGGTTCAGGTTGATTCCTCCGTTACTCGGTAAAACTGAATTGGATACTGAGATACGCGATAAAAACGGAGTAATTTTGAATACCAAGTTTCAGCACTAATCTCAGCATTTTATCCTTGGCATGCAAGATAGAGCTAGTAAGCTCTGATAAAGGAGGTAGTATGGGGGAAAGCCCCCAGCTTGCAGCTAGAAAGTCTACATTTCTATTCCAGGTTCTGCCCAGCTGTCTGTAGGGTCCTGGGAAAGTCAAAAAATAGCCTGGTTTCCAGATCATAGAATTAAGATTGGAAGGGACCTCCAATCCAAGGCCAGGATATCCTCTGCCTACAGCATTGCAGACAGATGCTTTTCCAGCTGGGTTTTGAAAACACTGAAAAAAACTTGGGCAACCCATTCCATTGACCAACAATTCTTACACTTAGGAAGTTTTTCCTAATGTTTAACTGAAATCTGCATTTCTGCCATTTCAGCCCACTCCCTCTTGTTCTGCTTTCTGTGACAGTGGGTATTTTCAGACGTTACGCGGGCCGTTGGCCCCGTACCGGCACCACCGGCTTCGTTCCCCGCCGGGGTCACCCCGTAACGGCACAACAGACGTGCCGGGGGGATCCCGGCGGGGAAAGTGGGAGGGGCGGGGGCCACGTGGTGCAACATGCGGCCGCACGGCCCCACCCCCTCCACGCACCCCGCCGCCCACCCTCCGAGGAGACGGGTGGGCGGCGGGGCCAATGCGGCCGCCGCGTCCGGCCGAACGTGCCACGGCCCGGGATCCCGCCGGGGATCCCGGGCCGTGGTGCGCGGCCAGACGTTACTTTTCCTTGGTCACGGCCCGGGGTCCATTTGACCATGCTTCCCGGGACCTTCCCCCGGCTAGCCCGGGAAGCGTGGTTCAAACGAACCCCATGTGGGGATTGACCGTGGCCAACATCTGGCGCGCCGCGAACAGACGTACGAGACACGGTGACCACAGGTGGGTATTCACCGTGGTTCACCGTGTTCTCGTAACGTCTGAAATCACCCAGTGGAGAGCAATTGTTCATCATCATGCATGTGATATTATAGCAGTTTTTAAATATCTAAACCATCCCCTTTTAGTCTTCTTTTCCCTAGACTGAACATACCAATTTCTTTTAGCCTTTGATTGTCTTGTCTTCTGGCTCCTTTATTATGTTGAGTGCTCAACTCCTTTGATTGTGCCTCAGTCTCCCTGTCTGCTTAATGGACCTAATAGCACTTTTCAGAACGTACTAATATGCTTTGCCCTTGTAGCACTTTTCATCTTAGTCAAGATTTTTAGAAAAGACTAGTAATTTTGCGTGTTTCATTTGAGACTGTTTAAAGGGACCTAATTACTAGAGAGCAGTAGTAAAGTAATTGCTAAAAAAAAGCCCCCTTCTTTTAAGCGGCTTTTGTTGAGTATTCAGAAATGAAGGCAACCAAAATTATGTGAATTGTTTTGGAAAATCCTGGCTGCTAGTTTTTTCCCCACATGCTGATGTTGATTTTTTGAAACACTTTTGGGCTTAGGAGGGGAGGGGGGGTTGTGTGAAAAATATACCAAGGGAATTAGGAACAAAAGTGCCATTTTCAAAAGTGACTTAGGCTCCTAATTACTGCTGTGAGGCATGTAAGTGTCTAAGTCACTTTTGAAAATGGGACTTAGCCTCCCAAGTGGCTCAGATGGTTTTGCAAATGTTACCCTAGGGGATGTAGGAGTATAAATCCCATTCTGCGTCAACAGAATTTGTGTTTATGGGTCCTGTCAGATACCCAGATCGGCCCCCAAAGTGTGGTCAAGGCTGAGAGGTCTGAGTCTAACAAAAGCTAAAGGGGGAACTATATAGATTCATGGTAAGGAGACAACACTAGACAGATCAGAACCATGCTAGAAACCACTGATCCTAGAGCCAGATGTGAGAGAACAAGGGCCAGGTAGCTGCTATGATGCTCAGACAACTTCCTCTTCCTTTTGGACTCCTCTTTCAGTCCAGGGTGGCCAAAGGGGAAGCTAGAAGAGTTAGCCAATTCAAGATTGTGGAGGAAACGAGAACCCGGAGACCCAACCCACCTCATCCCAGCAGTGGGAGGCTTTGTGATATCATGGTGCTCCATGATTGGTCCAAATTGTAAAGGGTGGGGAACATCATGGCCTGGTCCCTTTTGAGACATAGGATGAAAATAAACACACAGCCAGCTGGTGCGCCAGCTACAGGCTCTGGGACGGGGTGGGGGCTGGCCCTAGTGGGGTCAGGTCGGTGCACACAACACACATGTGCCTGACTGGACCAGCTGGAGAGCCCTCACATCTCCCCCGGTGGGGGGAATGGAACAGATGCGCTTCTTGGTGGCTTCTTTCCTGGTCTGCCCCCAGTACCCCTTCCCCTGCTATGATGGGCAGCCATGGCAGCCAATCACAGGCAGCCATGACTGCCCATCATGGTGGCCCTCAATTCCCAGTAGGGGGTGGGGTCTCTAACATATGTGTGGGCCTGCTATGGTCCTCATTGGCCTGCCTGGGTGTTCCTTGGCCTGGATGGTCCTTGGCCTGAGCCAGGGCAGCAGCGAGTCCACATCTGACACTCTGTTAATCAATGTGATGGGAGTCTCTGGCCTAGGCGGGTGCAGGCGCCCTTGTCATGTTTATTGTCACCCATAGTCCTTATGGAATGCTGTGACATGACTGCACTCTGTGGGAGCCATGCACATAGGGAAGGGGGCAAAGAGTGCACTTGTGTCCCCAGGGAAATTGCCTGCCCCTTCCAAAAGTATTTTGGGTGGGGGCAGCACAATGTCAGGAAGGAGCGGGGTAAAAGCACTTCTCACCTTCTCTGTTTGACCACACCTCCTCCGAGCACTATAGCATCACAGCACTCTGAAAGGGGTGTGGCTTTGTCAGGAAGGGGAAAGGTGAGGAGTTTCTCTTGCCATGATGTCATGCGTGGCTGGCCTTACCACAGGGCAGCCAGGGGCGCTTTCCCTGGGCTCCGCTCTTTCTGAGGGCCCCACAGTGGCCTCTGTTTTCACCAGGACAGGTTGTGGGGGCACCACTCCCTCTCAATAGGGCCCCACACATGACCACCTTCAGGGCACCACAGAGGTTGCACCAGGGGCCCCACATTTTATCTTCACTCTGGGCCTCGCATAACCTAAGGTCAGCTCTGCAGAGGCATTGCCAAATCAGAAAGGCCCTTCCCCTTTCTGACCTGATTCTCCCCTCTGTGCCCTGCTGGTGATACGACCACATGGGAAAGGGCGGAACTAGAGCATCCCCCTGCTCATTTTCTGATGTCACCGCACCCCCATGGTGTGCTTTGATGTCATGGCATTCTAGAGGGGGTGGGGCCACCTGCACATTTATTTAAATGTATACGCTGCCCTTCCCATAGAGGCTGAGAGAGACTTACAATAATAAAGCAACAATAAAATTCATGTAATAAAAAACTCCCCCCCCACCTTGAAATTCCTGCCCTCCCCTGAGCCCTCCCTCAAAACCCAACCAACCCCTAACCCCATCTGCCAAATGCTCTTTCAAAAAAAATGTCTTACACAGTCTCCAGAAGATGCTTAGGCTTGGTCTCAAGTGAACTTTCTGGGGAAGGGAGTTCCACCAAACTGAGGCAGCAACTGAGAATGCACACATTTGAGGTCCAAGGAGAGCTCAAGGGGGGATGCAGTGAAAGGTAGGGTTGCCACCTATGTATATTTTATTTTCCAGGCCACTTATGAAACATACATGTTGCAGGTAGGGCTGATGCAGCAGCAGCTGTTACCGAGCCGCAATTCCATTTTGCCATTTCGGAATTGCCCGCGCTACACTGTGGCTTTTCTGTGGACGTTCCGCTAATTCTGCCAGCATTCTGAAAATTGCGGAATTGCAGAAAAAATGCGGAAACTGTCGGAAAACCACTGTTCCACTATTTTGTGGTGCTGGAGGAATGGCAGAAGTAGTGAAAATGTCATGGTTCCACTATTTTGCGAAGGCTGTGGAAGTAGCGGAATGAAATTAGTGGAACTGCGGAAGTAGCGGAATGAAATTAGCGGAATGAAAGCCTCTGCCATGCCGTACCACTAATTGCAGAAACGCTATTTCCGGCGGAAATAGCTACCGCTGCAACATTCCTCTACAGCCCTAGTTGCAGGACCTGACTCCTCAACTTTTGGTCTTTGACACTGGCAGACAGATCCTTACAGATCCCTGAAGCAAATCTCCCCCCTGACCCCTTGAGTGATTTATCCCCTTTTCAAAATTCCCCTCAGAAACGTTTTCATGCATTGACTGGGAATGTGGGCTATGGTGAGAAGACCTGCTTGCTCTGTTCTTCTTGGCAGACATATTGCGCAGCATTGTGGAGTGCCAAATAATGCTGCGACGAATTTAACAAACCTCTCCACAAAACCCAACCAACGTAACTGCTCGGAATCCTAACAGGTGCAAGTAAAGTTTAAGAGCCTCACAGATGGCCATAAAGTTTCTCAGCCAAAGCCACAAACTCCCCAAAACAGCTATAAATATAGCAAAGCATTTCAGGCCTTTGTTTCTTGGCATTCGGAAAAGAGTTCCAAATTCCTCTGATTATGCTACACTCTGTTGTTTTTTAATTTCTCTGCAGAGCCCTTCTTAGCAGGTTTATATTCTTCCACAATGAAGGCACTCATCTTGACTTTGAGCTCAGTTTATCTTCGAAAGCCCACACCCTGAGCATAAATTAGTGTTGAAGATTGCTCCCCAGCTTCATCCTGCCAAACGCTAACTTTAAAGAGATTTGGGATGTGGATGTTCTTTTGTCCTGCTCACCAGGCCCCTGAGTGAGATAATATCCTGAGGGTTATGAAGAATTATTGAAAGGAATCACAAGAACACTCTGCTCTAGTTCTTCCGCATGTGTCTTTAATTACAGATTCTCACAAATTCTTTTTTCTATATGCCTTAACTTTAGAAACCAGGAGCTCTGCCGTTCTGGAATGCTACATGGAGAATGAGTTGCTTATACCCTCCAGAAGCAAAATTCTCAGAACCAGCTAGCTCTGATATTTGTTCTTCTTCACCTGTTACTTACCAACTCTGACCCCAATCTTGCATGTTTTTTCTGTTACAGCAAGACACTTGGACAGATCAGCTTGCAGGATTACTCCCTTGCACAGCACTCTGTTTTCTGAGCCTGTTCACATGAAAGCCTTTGGATTACGGCTCCATCTTTCGTGTAACAGGAGCACCCAAATCCTTGGAGGGGGAGGTCCTGATGGACATGGCTAGTTTGGAATGGGCCCTGGTACAGAAGACGGAATAGCCCCAGTCCCCCATCCTGCCCCCATCCTCAGCCCCACAGGAAATGCACATAAAGTCCTGGGTTTGTGGTAGAGGTGGGACCCCGGGCCCATTACCGGCTACCGGATTTACCGGTTACCAGTTCTCTAGAAACCGGATTCCCGGATTAAATCCGGTATACCGGTACCGGATTTATTTCATTGAGTTCAATGGGGCGCTGTGTCCCCATTGAAATCAATGAAATAAATTAATTCCGTCCCCCTCCC
>QEPC01006715.1:258240-278374 GCA_003113815.1 Sphenodon punctatus | reverse complement strand
CCCCCCCAGGGATCGGGTCATACTTACCGGCGGCTGCGGGGACGCCGCGGCCGCTGGTGCTGGGGGGTGGGCTCGCCTCTGAGTCTTTTTTTAAACAAAAATCCAGGCTGGGCAGGGTGGGTGGGGGGTGTCCCCCCTTCCACCCATGCAGCCTGGACTCGGGGAGGGTTTGTTTTTTTTAACTTTTTTGGTGGGGCTTTAAGTTTTTACATTGCAGCCATTTTTAAATGGCTGCAATGTAAAAGGAATCCGGTACCCAGACCGGATTTACCGGGTCGAATCCGATAATGCCGGTACGCCCGGTACCGGCATTATCGGATACCGGATTTACCGGTTTTCCCGCCCCTAGTTTGTGGATCTTGGACCAGCTGCACCAATGGTCGTTTCGCCCTTGGGTCCTGCATGGTGCAGCACCACAAGTGGCACAGAGCCCCTTGGAGAATGGCCATAAGAACTAGCACCTGCATACAGTTAGTACAGCTGGTGCCTGACAGGGAGGCAGTGGCTATGGTGGCCTCACTGGCCTGAGTTCAGACAGAAAGACCACCGGGGAAGAGGCTGGAACTGCTTCACAGGCCAGCCCCCTATACAGGGTAGCAAGGAAGATTGATGTTCTGCTGGAGAAACCTCACATTCCTCTATTGGATTTTTTTTGGGAGGGGTGGGGAAAAATCTTATACTTACTTATCTACATTATCAGTCTTATATTGATTTATCCTTCAGCATTCACCTTCCTTCCCTTGTAACTAGGTTCAGCACATTCACCCGCAGCTTCTCAACTTTGTATATATATCCCTTTATCTTCTTACGTGACCCTCCCTTTATCTCACCTCATCTGTCCGTCCCAAATTTTTAGCTCTTCGGGGAAGGGACCAGTCTCTAATAGACGGTAAAGTGGCTGGCACATTGCTGTACTAAATATTAAACATATGTAAATTCCATCATGTGTTGAAATTGATGACAACGCCATCTTGGGTGCGTAGCCAGCTGAACTGATTTCTAGGCCACTGCATGTTTGAGGCTACCTGATAGTGTCCTCTCCCACCAGCTGTTTCCCAGATGGTGTCCCTTGATACAATACACCTGGCTGAGGGAGCGACAAGCAATTCTGGCAAAGAAGTGGCAGATCCGGAATAGAAACTACTGAGACTGTTTGAGGTTGGCATAGCTTCATTCTGAAGAGCGTCCACCTGCAAAAGTACCTTCCCTCATGCTCAGCCCCTTCCCCCATCAGTTTGTTGTTTGCTCTTCCACACTGACAGCCCATAGCCCCCTGTTTGCTAGAAATTCCATGGAGATGGTCAGGAACTAGACTGGCCCTTCACAAAAATACATGTCTCTGTGGTACCCTGGATTGTTTTGTGCTCACAAGATCTGAGGGCAGAAAATCTATAGCAAACGTATAGCGGGATGTGTGCTTGTACATGCAGATGTAACTTCCAAATGTGTGTTTGCGACAAAAACGAGTAGCTACTGTTGCTTCTGGTGACAGCCTTGATTTGTTCTGCATTGCTTTAATAATATTCCTTTAGCTGCCGTGAACTAAATATTAATTATACAGTGATAAATCTATAGTTACTGCTTGCTGGACAGAATGGTCCAGTGATTCAAAATGGAGTCGTTTTATAGCCATTGTCATTGACCATAGCAACAAGCCGATAGAAATGTATAATATTTGGCTGTTTCATTTGGTAGGATTCACTGGCACGTTTTCTTCAGTTTTGATTTGCCTTGTGGTTTTGACTCAACTCAGAGCTGGGCTTCAGTCAAAGCCCTGGAACCAAACATGTCTCCAAACCTGGGCTGTGATGTGAATTTTTCATCTTGAGCTCATCTCTAACTCAAACTTTGTGGGCTTGATAGAAAGTTGGGCTTCATTTAACTGAGTTTATTTGCCAAACCACAGTTCCACACACGTTTGCTTGGAATGGGACCTAATTTCATTCAAACTGGTCCCAGATTTACACTTGAACCTGGTCCAATGTGTGCTGATAATGTTTACAATCCTCTGCCAGTTTGCACAGTGCTTGAAGGATGCAAGAAACCCTGAAATCAAGAAAGTTGAATATGGTTCTGATTTTTGCTGTGGTAATTTCAAACAGTTCCACAAACCAGCAGTGAGAACTGTAATGCACTTGTGGTTCAGGCCAATTTTAGCAAAGATGAAAGATCCCCTGCCAACTTCTTAACTTCTTCGATTAGGCTTTTACTGGAGCTTCTTGGGCATTTTACACAATTAAACAAAAAAGCCTTTGAAGTGTCTGCATTTGCATATCTTATTTTTTCCCCCCTTCCTGAAGACTGTGCCATATTTTCTTATGCAAGTGATAATATTAAACTAGGGCAGTGCAATGGATTTCAGGGCCAGTGTTAACCAATGTAAACTGCGTTAAGTTTGTTGATCTGAAGAAACTCCAGCAAAGCACTCTTCTTTATCAAGCACCTCTCCACCGATGAGGAGGTTTGATCGAACCAGTCAGACTTGTGACAGATGGAGACTTTACCCCTGGCTACAAGGATCAGAAATCACCAGTAGTCTCAAGTTACTATTATACCTGCCTACTTCCTTGCTTGAACAGTCTAATGATTTGGGCAATTGCTTGGGGCTCAAGACCGGAGTCCTGGGTTTAGTTCCCTGCTATGCCTCAAAGTAGGCTTAAAGCAGATGGCCCTTTTCATATCCATCAAGATCATCCACATCGTTGGAATGGTATGTGGAAATCTGGCACGTTTTCATTTTCATAACAAATTTCCACATCTCTGTTATTTTGGTTATTCTGATTTAGTAACAACTCTGCTTATTTCATTATTTTCATCCCCATCATTTCCTTCATCTTGGCTATGGTGCATACACATTAGGCAAAATTAAATACTGAAATGACCTGACGTGACTTATTTAAACGGAATATCAATACAAGCAAACCGGAATAACTAAAAACGGATCTCTGGTGAAATGGGAACCATATTCCGTTACTGTTGATCTCTAGATCAGGTGGTGACTCCATTAGAAATTGTATTCACCAAAAAAATCTGCTTCAGTCCTGTCACAAAATTCTTGAGTGACCTTGGGTTAGTTTCTTTGTTTTCTTTTGCCTCTGTTTCCTACCTCGCAGAGGGGCTAAGAGGCTAAGTACTTTAAAGACTGAGAATGATGCAGAATGTACATTAAGAGGGTGCATAGGAAATACTCTAGATAGATTTTTAGTAATTCACTCAGTAACTGAGTTGTTTCACAAACATTTATGGTTTTATCCTGACAGCATCCTTGGACAGTAAGTATGGCTTGCCCCATTTGAGGGAAACAGTGAGTCAGTGACTTTCCCGGGCTCCCACAGGGAAGCTTTGGAAGAGTCTAGGTTGAGAACACTGATCTGAGCAACAACAACATAGCATTTCAGACCAGAATGGAAGATAGGTGGGAGAACGAGGTTGGACAGGTTTTGCCTGCAGCATGCCTTGCTCTGCTTGGTGCCATAATCTCCTCACTTTTTTTGTTATCAGATGTACAGACTATAAATATGGGAATTGGAGTGGGATCTTAAAACAATTGAAGAAGTTTCCCTCAACTCTAGCAGGTTCACAGTTTCAATTCTGGGGGTTCAGGCTCATCTACTGTCTGCTTCTCTGATGCAAACACATGTCTTGGCTTATCACAGTCAGCTGGACATCATTTATCAGTAAGTAAAGAAATGAATGAAGTTAAAGACCTCCTGTATGTTGTTGAATTTATTATTTCCTAAGTAGACCGGAGGTGGAATCAGACCAAAAGAGTTGGGGACTCCATAAGAAACCAGACTGGTGCTTCTGTTTCCAGTTATATTCCTGTGAATAAAAAAGGGTGAATCAGGACCTTCCATATTTGAAACTCTTCTCAACTCATGTGAGATCAGCACACATGGCATGTGCTTGAAGGATACTGCTTCCGGTGCACCATTGCTTTCTAGGCCTGGATAGTAGGAGGGATTAATCACACATTCCCTATTCGTGGCTCTATTTGATTCTATGCCAGGGATGGGGAACTTTGGGCCCAGGTCCAAATTTAGATCGGTCGTGGCTAGTTTTTATTGGGCTCTTTTCCAGTTCCTGGATCTGAGCCCTGGATCTGGTTCCTACCCCCAACCACTCCCTTACCCTGACTGAGCTCAGGGTAAGGAAGCAGAAATCAGGCCACACACACAAGGATAGGGGACAGAGTCATGAGACAGATCCATGATCTGGACCCTCCTCTTCCTACGTTCCTCATTCCCTTCAGTACCCCGGCCCTCCATTTCTATGTGGCTCTCAGGCCACTTTTATACGAGGTGCTGAAAAGCGCCTCCTGAATCCCGCGTTGAAAGAAAAGATGCAAGGGGAGTGTTTACATGCTCCCCGTGCTGCCGGAAGTGACGTGCTCCCCGTTGTTGGCAGCAGCAGTGCCGCTGCCAACAACGGGGAGCACATAACTTCCGGTACCGGGGGGAGCATGTAAACACTCCTCGTGCGGCTTTTCTCTCAACACAGGACTCAGGAGGTGCTTTTCAGCGCCTCGTATAAAAGCGGCTCTCAGAGGTTGTACTAATTTTAAAAGTGGCCCCTGGGAGGAAAAAATTAATCCCAGGCTATACGCCTGAGGGACAGGCCAATGGTGACACCCTCAATGGAAATTGAGAGAGAGTTAGGTGGGGAATGTTTTGTGGGGAAAGTGAGGAGTTCAGTCTTGGCTATATTAAGTTTGAGTTGGTGGTGAGACATTTACGTAGACCTGTCAGAGAGACAATCAGCGATATGTGACTGGATGGAGGAGGAGGAGAATGTGGGAGTGGAGAGACAGACTTGTACGTCATCAGCATAGAGGTGATACTGGAAGCCGTAAGATTCAATGAGTTTATCCAGAGACTGGGTATTTTCAGACATGATGGGGCCAATTGGCCCCGGCATGGAAACAACCCTTTGATTCCCCGCTGGGACCACCGCGTCACGAGCTAACAGACGCGGTGGCCAATCCCGGCGGGGAATCCGGGGAGGGGGCGAGGCTGCATGGCGCAACGTGTGGCCGCACAGCCCCGCCCTCCGACACTGCCCTGGCCGCCCGCCCTCCAGGAGATGGGCGGGCGCCATGGCCAATGCGGCTGCAGCACCCCCCCCGGCATTGACCACGGCGGATTCCGGGCCATGGTTAGGGGACAGACGTTACTGTCCCCTTCATCATGGGGGGGAATCTCATTCACTATGCAATCGGGGATGGTCCGGCCAGGACCTCCGATTGCGTGGTGAATCTGATTCCCCCCCATGATTTACGGGGGTGAACATCTGGGGGGATCTTCTGTTCCCTCCATCAGATGTTACGGGATCACTTTCACCCTGTGCAGATTCCCTGTGGTTGACTGTGATCTCGTAACGTCTGAAAATACCCAAAGAGTGTAAAGGGAGAAGAGGAGAAGACCCAGGACAGAGCCTTGGGGAACTCCCACAGAGAGGGGAAGAGACATAGAGGAGGGTACCAGCAAGAGAAACATTGAAGGAGCGGTTTGAGGGATACAAAGAGAATCAGTCGAGAATAGAATCCAGGAAACCAAGGAAGTGTACTAGCGAATCCAGGAGGAGCCATGGTCAACAGTGTCAAAGGCAGCAGACAGATCAAGGAATTCATTACATATAGTTTATTAAACTATAGTAGAGATCCCTGACTTCTGCTATCAATACAAAAATAAAATTGCAGCTCCTTGACCCAATACTGTTAGATACATCCTGGATCATCTCTCTCAAGAGATTTTTTTTTTTTTTCTTTTTTTCTTTTCTCCCACTGGGATTCCAAACAGAAGAGTTATTTTGCTCATTAAATTTGTATGTTAATCATTAGCTAAAACATCTGTTAATTGGGCGAAGCACTAAACATTGACCCACTTAGGAGAATCAATGCCTTATTAGGTAAGTTTTTTGTATGCTAGGAAAGTTTCTTGTTAGGAAGCTTTGGCTAGTGATGGTTATGTAGCTGAATGCAGTGCCTGCTGTTTTATCTTGACCTGATTTTCCCGGTGTTTCTGTAGCATTATTAAAAAGAAGGATTTCTTTCTTCTAATTTTGTCTCCTCTTGTCTTAGGTATAGCTTGTTCCCAGGGTACGTCTGATCCCAAAATGTGCTGTTACCCTATAATCTTTCCTCCTCTGGGGTGATGCATCTTGGCAGTCATTGGTCTTGGGTTCTTCATGCTGCTTTGGTTAAGAGTAAGGCCGCTTTCAGACCTCCCTGCCCCCCACGCATATTCTGGCTGCAGGAGGGAATGCGCAGTCAGGATATGCACAGGGTGCCGCCAGTCTGAAAGCCCCCCCCCCCCGGCCAGCTTTGCCGGCAAACACCTGCAGAGATACAGAGCAGGATTTCCTGGTCTGTATCTCTGCGGATGTTTTCCGGCAAAACCGTGTGCGGGGGGGGGGCTTTCAGACCAGCGTCACCCTGCGCATATCCTGACTGCGCATTCCCTCCCGCAGCCAGAATATGCGCCGGGTGGGTGGGGGTGGCTGGGGTGGAGGTCTGAAAGTGGCCTAAGTCTCATTAATTTGTTTGGTGTTGCTAAAAAGGTTTTTTTTAGTATCATTTTAAAGGTCATTAAGGACATTTTAAAGGTCATTTCAGGTCTTCTTAAGGTTTAAACTAGGGCTTAATGAGCAGCTAAATTGCTGCTCATAAGAAATTTCACCATATCAGGAACCGTGATTGATTTCCTGACTGTTGCTTGATACTGATGCGATTTTTTGATTCTTGCAATACCATGAGATACCATCCTGATTTACCAGCTTTCCACTTACTGTTTACTGTATATTGTTCATTTACTGCTTACTGCATTGCCCATGTTACTGTTCTGTTTCTGAATTTGTTGTTTCTGCATTTCTGAACCAATCACTGTGCCAATATCCCACACCTTAATCTCTGCTTAACCTTAACCTTGTACCCCTTAACCTCCACTCCATTGCCTCCAATCAGAATTATCATTCTATGTTGCTCCCTTTGCTTTGACCAAACTGCAACTGGTTTGCTGATTAGTAAAGGAATCTGCATACCAACCAATGAGTGACAAGGAACTACAAGGGAAAACTGAGAAATGTGGTATTGCATCACTGGGTGTTTTTAGACACACATTTGTCCCCTTTGCTGTTGAAATGGCGGCGACGGGGCGATTGTCGAGCCCCCCCTCCCCCTGGAGGAGATGAGCACAGAGGGTGGGGTAAAGGATGGAGGAGCCGCTGCTGGCGAACATGCTAGAATGTTCGCCAGCGTGTAAGCCCTGTTGCTGGGCAGACTGAAAGCAGAGGAGCCTGCTTTGTTGAACGTGGTCCCGCCCCTTTTAGGCAGGGAGGAGTCACGAGGAGCTCCCTGAGCCTGCATTCGGCTCCTGGATCTCGGAGAATCAGCAGCAAGAATCACTTTCTGCTGATTGTTAGAGGGCAGTGGGTTTTTCTTGAACGGCGAGATGGGCCGCAACAGAAGAAAGGCGCCCAAGGGAGGGGCAGGCAAGGTGGCAGAACAAGTGGGGGCACGGCAGCAGAGAAGTGGATGGCCCCCGACACGAGCAGAGCTGACCGAACGGCTGGCAGCCTGCGAAGCCCTTTTGAGATCTCAGGGCCTACCTTTACCGGGTGAGAACGTGGCTGGAGGCTACGAGGAGGTTCTGAATGAAGGGGGGGAGGCACAAGGTGATGTCCCCTCGGGGTCTGGCCTAGATGAGGCCCAGCCTTCACAGAGGGGGAACCCCAACGTGCAGCAGCCCCTGAGGAGGGGAAACAGGGTAATCAACCCCCCAGCCCGGTATAGGGAAGGATTCGAAATGGGGCCTGGGCCCATGGGTTTATATGGAGCTGAGGAAGGAACTTCCAGGCAGGGGGAGGAGGACAGGGCCTCAATGACCTGGGAGGGTTCTAGGGATTGTCCTGGGGTGAGCCAGCCACCCACTGGTGACAATGACTGGATGCAGGATATTGCCTCCCTCCAACCCTCTAGTAGTCTGGGGAACACAAGCGGGCCAGTGGGTTGCCCGGTACAAAGTGGGGGCAGGGGAGATAACCCCCCAAGCAGGGAAGTAGGGCGGTTGCCTGCACGGGCACGGGCACAAGACCCAGTAGGGATACCAGGGTGGGGTGAGTACCACTGGCACATGGATAGGGGGGCAGGGGGGAACAGGGGCCCCCTCCCCCAAGCGCGGTCCATCCCGCTACCGGGGCAGGGAAGCCCCGCCAGAGAATGTCTTACAGAAGGAGACGGAGAGCCGCCAGCAACCCGGCAGAGGCGAGAAGGGCCGTGTGAGACTGAGTACGCAGGGGACAGCGATTTAAGGAGAAGAATCGCGTTTCTAGAACAAGAGTGGCAGCGACAGCGGAAGAGCCCCACACGAGGAGCTGGATCAACTGGCCAAGAAGGAGGAGCGCCGAGTTCAGGTGGGCCCACGGGATTAGACAATAGAGTGGCAAGTACAAGCACGGGATCGGCTAACGTGGCCATAGAAAACAGGGAGATTACGGAGCAAGGAAACAATAGGATAAGGGTGGGACCTCCACTCATCGAGTCCGGGAGTAGTAGCCAGGGGACTCCTGGGACAGGGGGAGGATCCCTGCAACATAACCCCAGTCCGCAATTGGGGATGCTAGAAGGGGAATGGATGTGGGTGGTGCCGGCTGCACCCCCTGGGATCGGGGGGACAATACAGCCCACCCAAGGGGAATCAAGAGAGGCAGGAGCTTCTAGTACCGCTTCCCACAACGTTACACCGGTGGGAGCTGAACCAACACCCGAGCCCCATGGAACGGCACAGCCGCCCCCGGAGGCCACAGCACGCCCACCTGGTGGCCCGATACCTGACATTTCAGCCCCGTTTGGGTCTCATTTGACCCAGGCAACGAAGGATAAAATCTGGCGGGGAGAGTATGTCGACCTTTTCGCATTACTGTTCAGTGATCCAATTTTGGACCACTCTGAACAGCTGGAAAGGAAGGATAAAGAGAAATTTAGGCGTCCCAAGGCAGACAGAAATTGGGACAACTGGACGTCTGCATATGCCATTTACATGGGGGTGATCATGCAGAAGGAACCTGGGCGTGGTCTGGAGCTGCATAAATATGCAGATATTGTCCGGCGGGCGCACGGCACAGGTCCCCTGGGGGCATGGCTTCGCTATGACGAAGCTTTTCGCCATAGAGCGGCAAACACCCCGGGTTTGCAGTGGGATAAATATGCAGCTGACTTGTGGTTAGAGAGTATGATAGATGCCACAAGCGCCCCACGGGCGGACAGTGGGCATCCACTAGTCCGTGGTGGGGTAGCACCCGCGAATGAGCCATTTCGGGGGGAGGCTCAGAGATGGGGGCAGAACAGTGCAGGGCCGTGCTGGGACTATAACAAAGGCAGGCACTGTGGACGGCCTGTCTGCAAATTTCGACACTCGTGCTCCAACTGTTGGGGGAGTCACCCGGCAACCACGTGCCCTCGTCCTAGACAGAGAGGGGGACGTGCTCGGTTTGGACAGGGAGGAGGAAATCAGAGGATGGGGCAGAGTAGCCCTGCAACATCCCGTTCACAGAAGGGGACCGACGCCAATTCTAATTGAGCATTTAGAAAAGGCATTAGAGGGGCACCCGGTAAGATCCGAGGTTAATTACGTAGTGCAGGGTTTTAAGAATGGTTTTATCATCCCAGCTGGCCCAGTACACCAGACCAGAGTCACTCGAAATTTAAAATCCATAGAAGGCAAGGAAGAGGTGGTTCGTAAAAAGATCAGGAAGGAAGTTGAGGAAGGGAGGGTGGCTGGCCCGTTCGCGGTCCCTCCCATGGCCGACCTTGTGGTTTCCCCTCTCGGTATAGTGCCAAAAAAGACACCGGGCGAATTCCGGATGATCCACCATTTGTCCCACCCTAGGGGCGGATCAGTAAATGATGCTATACCGAAGGAATTAACCACCATTAAATATGCATCATTTGATGATGCAGTAAGAAAGGCAAGGGCCATGGGGGAGGGCGCGATAATGGCGAAGTGCGACATTAAGTCCGCATTTCGCCTGCTCCCAGTTCACCCCAATAGTTTTCACCTCTTGGGTTTCTGTTTTGAAGGAAAGTATTATTATGATATGGCCATGCCTATGGGGTGTTCCATATCCTGCTCTGCATTTGAACGCTTTAGTTCACTGGTAGAGTGGATTTTTAGGCAGCGGACACAAACAGTACAGATAACTAAATATTTGGATGATTTTTTACTAATTGGACCGCCAAAAGGACAACAGTGTGCACGCGCATTGAGTGCATTTCAAAGGATGGCGAAAGAATTAGGGATACCATTAGCTCCTGAAAAAACAGAAGGACCAAGTACAATCATCACATATTTAGGGATCGAATTGGACACTGAATTGAAACTGTCCAGACTCCCAACGGATAAATTGGAGAGTATTCGAATCAAAGTGCAGGAGTGCATGGCGTTAAGAAAAATAACAGTGAAAGCCTTGCAATCCCTGGTTGGGAGTCTTAATTTCGCATGCCGGGTGATCGCTCCAGGTAGAGCATTTCTTTCCAGATTGTACGGTAAGCTAAGAGGTGAATTGCTTCCCCACTATAGAGTGAGGGTAACAAAGGACATGAGGGACGATTTACAAACCTGGCTGAAATTTCTCCAGGACTATAACGGAGTTAGTTTCTGGAGAGAGGAACTGCGGCTTCAGGCCGACCTGCAGGTACACTCCGATTCAGCTGGTGGTGCTGGTTTCGGGGTGTATTTTCGGGGCCACTGGTGTGCAGCCCCATGGCCAAAAGAATGGCAAGATACAGGAGTTACCAGGGACCTCACCTTCCTAGAATTTTTCCCGATTGTGGTCGCAGTTTTAGTATGGACAGATCAATTTGCTAACAGAACAGTTTTGTTCTGGTGTGACAACATGGCAGTGGTACATGTTGTCAACACCCTGTCATCCCGCTCTTCGAGGGTTATGGCTCTGGTACGGACATTTGTAGGTCAGTGCTTGAGGAGAAATATCTTGTTCTCTGCCCGGCATGTGCCCGGCATCGACAATGGCATAGCAGACGCCCTTTCTCGGTTTCAGATGAAACGGTTCCGGGAACTGGCGCCGGCGGCCAGGGAAAGGGCGGATCCACTACCACCAAGTGTATGGAATCTTGGGAATTAAGGATGCATACCATCATAAAGGGATCATTAGCCCCCAGAACTCAAGTGGCCTACCACAGGGCATTTAAGGAGTTCCAGCAATTTAGAGTCAGGAAGGGCATGGGGATGGATTTTCCCATAGAAGAAGAGCAGGTAATTCAATTTGCAATTGAGCTTCATGAGAAGGGCCTGGCTGTTGGAACTGTTAGTGGTAAGGTAGCTGCATTAGTGTTTTTTAACAGACTTAATGGATTCCCGTCACCAGATAAAGGTTTCTTTCTTAAAAGGATGTTTGAAAGCTGGGCAAGGACATCAGTAGTGGCCACAGTTACCAGGTCTCCAATAACACCACCAATATTGGCTCAATTGATTGGGTCTCTCCCGGTTATTTGTCGGGATGATTTTGAGAGGCAGCTGTTTACCACGGTGTATGTGGTAACATTTTTGGGGGGCTTCCGAATTAGTGAGGTGGTCCCGTCTTCCGGGAAGGACACCTCGGGTCGGGCTTTTGGAATACAAGACGTTAGATGGAATGATCGGGGGGTCGAATTACACCTTAGATACTCAAAAACTGACCAACGGAAAAAGGGGCAAAAGGTGAATTTACACCAATGTAATAACAAGGATGTATGTCCAGTAGAGCAGATGCAGAAGTATTGGAAACTTCGCCCACCATTCCCCGGTACATTATTTATACATCAGGACGGGAAGCCCCTGACATGTTACCAATTTAATGCAGTGATGAGAGCTGCTTTGCAAAAAGGGGGCCTTGACCCGAGGGCATTTAGGTCCCATTCATTTCGAATCGGAGCGGCCACCACTGCTGCTGCCGCTGGACTGCCGGTTGAGACAATTAAGGCAGTTGGGAGATGGAGATCAACAGCATACAAAAAATACGTCCGCCCATATCACAGCCAGTAACCTTTTCCCCACCCCCCTTTTTTCCTTCTCCTACAGGGTCCTACACTAACAGATACCCAAGAAGGGTGGTTTGGATCATAGGACACAGTCTGGTGCGCTGGGCCGAGAAGGCCGCACGAATGAGCCAGTGGGGTCCTCAGTTAGGGATGCACGACAAATTTATAATAAGGTGGCTTGGGAAGAGCGGGATGAGGTGGAACCAGCTATTACCTACGTTACAAGCCTTGAGAGGGGCCCCAGCACCACAAGTATTAGTCATCCACTTGGGGGAAAATGACATTCCCCATCGTAAGGGACTTAATTTAATTATACAAGTTAAGGAAGACTTAGCACTAGTAAAAAGTTGGTTTTCAGAGTTACACATAGTTTGGACAAGTTGGGTTCCTAGGAGACATTGGTATAAGGCAGTCAAACCAGGTAGGGTGGACAGAAATAGACGTAATGTCAGTAGGGAATTGGCAAAATGGGTTTGTAGCATGGGTGGTACAGTGATTAGGCACCCCGGATTAGTTCGGTCTAGGACAGATTTATTCAGGGATGATGGGGTTCATCTCTCTGATGCAGGTAATGAGATATACATCCGAGCTTTAGCACAACATTTGGGGTCAGAGGTTTGAGAGGCAGTGGGGAGGCGGGGTACGGCAGTGATGCCTCCCCCTTCGTGGCAGGGGTCCAGTATGCGATTGTAGGTAAATAGGAATAATTAGGATAGGATGAGACATCTCCTTAAGAGATGGGGAGGTGATACCCAGCGTGATGCGGGGCGCAGCACACGCTGGGGTCATGACCCTGGGAGGAGTGGTCTTTGGAAGGCCGGAAAGGGCATGCGCTGTCCACCGGCCGGAAAGCCATTTACCTTCTGGCTCGTGCCCAGGGTTTGGGCTTGTTCCCCCAGTTATTCGGCCAGAGCCTTTGTGTTGTCGAAAGGGGGAACCGTTTAGAACGGCACTGACGCTGGAGGGCACATCCACGTCAGTGCCAAGTTTAAAAGGTTATCATTAGCTAGCATACTGGACCCGGAATTGCTGGGCAATTTCCCCACGATTATTTTCTCATGATTATTGAAAGAAAGAATGCGGCCATATTTGAACCAAGTAAATGTCTCCGTGTCTCATTGGGTGCGCCGACAACTCCTGGATATTTGCTGTAACATCCAGAACTTTCTGTGTGTCTAAATCACTCATCCAGATCTTAAACATCCGGATCTTTGAACTTCTGCATGAAACTTCTCCCAGAACTTTTGTGTGTAAAAGGTTCTCCTGGTAAATTGCTTTGCTCCAGGCAACTGTGGTCACTTGGTTTCCATGACAGCCTGTCACTTCTATAGCTGCTGCTACTTTAGGCTGCCTCAGGCAGTGTTTGTGTGAAGAATGCATCCAGGAACTGCCTCAGGGCAGTGTGTGTGTGAAAAATGAATCCGGAACTTACATGTGGACTTGTAAACCCAGAAGATTGAAACATCCAGAACTTTAACATGTGTCTAAAAATGCCCAGTATTACCTCTCTGGGTAATAAACCCCCCACAGGGAATTTAAAACCAAAATGGTACAACCCATGCGGCTGTCTGAACCCAAGTCATTGATAGCTCATGCACTCTCTGTATTGCATTGTATTCCAATACAGAGAATACAATCGTTCTCTGTATTGGAGAACTAGATGGCTATCCAGGACACTACTGTTTTTGTTGAGTAATGAGAACAAATGTTGTTGTAGACTTGAATGTGGTTTGTGTGTGGAGATGGTGCTACACACTGCTTCATTCCTGGGTATGGGAAGAAAGCAGTGTTTGTGGTTTGGACAGTCAGCTGCAAATCAGGGAATGGATCACTCCATTTTGAGAAGCTGAGTACTTTTCTGAAGTGACTGAAAATGGCCACTGTTGGAGACAGGATGCTGGGCTGAATGGACAATTGGTTTTGACACAGGGCACTTCTCATGTTTTCGTGGTGGTTGTGGTGCATAGCAGTTAAACTCTGGAAACCTCTAGGGTTCCAGTGCAAACAGAGCCTAGCAGGCTTGTCTGGAAGAGACCCTCTCCCTCAGGAGTATGGAATCAGTGGTGCATCTTCTCACCCATGGGGCGATGGGGGCTCCTGCTGCTTGAAATACTCTGGATGAAGGACAAGGTAGCATCTCTTCTCCTTTATTGGAACTGGTAGCTTTCCTGTTTGTTGGCACACTCCAAAATGGCTTCTACAACCTGTGCTACTGAGAAGCATCTCCTACATGGACAGTCCTGGGCCGCCAGGTATGACACTCTGTGCTCTACTGTAGGTTGCATGGCTTGTCAGTCAGCCCCTCCTGGGGGCACCATTGGTTACCCAGGTTGCCATTTAATTATGTGTCTGCCCTTTGAACCATTTCTCAGGCATTTTTGTTGACAGCCCTTTGGAGTGGTTGTTCTCCCCAGTCATTTCCAAAGACAGATTCCTGAGATCCTGAAGCAGACCCATAGCTGGAATGCTTCCTGCGCTGTCTGTCTTTGAATGAGGCTGTCCATAATGTATGTTACACATTTTTTCTTTCTTTTCCTATTTTAGACTTCATTAGCAGATTGTCTCTAGGGCTGCACTGACTAGGCCTTCCGGGTACTGAGACCGAGTTCTGAAGTTCCGAGTGCCCGGTCTGGGTAGCAAGAGTGACACAATCACTCAAGAAGACAAACCCAAAGAGTGCAACTGTGTGCAGGAAAAAAAAAAGCCAGCAGTACCCACGGCATGGCCCACCACCACCAGCAGCAGCAATATACCCACTTTAAAATAATTATGCCAACCAAGCAGTGCCCAGAGCAGCAGGCTAGCAAAAGTGGGACCATCGCTTGGCAGATCCCCCTGGCCACCATGATGCTAAGCAGTGCAAGCAGCAGTGGCACCTGCTTATTTTTAAAAAAGGCGTGGCATTGGTGTGGCACTGGTAACTTGGACAACCCAGGCCAGGGGAAGTGAAGCCAGGCGGAGATCCCTCTGGCCTCCATGGTGCCAGGCAGCAGCAGTCTGGCACCGTTATTTTTTTAAATAATTCATGGCATGGTAGAAACAACTAACCCCATCATTGCCCCTATGAACAGGCCACACTAGGCCATGCCACATCAGGCTAGGCCAGGCGCCCCCACCCCTTTCCTCCCTCAAGCCAATTACTTACAGATCAGCAGGGTAGCGCACACAGCCAAATTCGGTAGAGAAAGGGAAACAGCTGTATGTGCAGCCACTTTTATTTTGTCTCTGCCGGCCAATCAACATTTGCCATCTGACTTGTCCATCACTCAACTGTCCCCTCCCATACCCCCCCTCCTACCAAATATGGCACTAAGATTTGTTTCCTAGCTCAGAGAAGCTAGGGGGTCAACCGTATGGATCACGCCAGTCGCGCACGCAATGGCGCCAGCACTTGATTGAGGCTTCCAAAGTTTTCCGAGGACCAGCCTTGGTCCTCAGAACTTTGGACTTCAGAAATTTGGAACTGAGTACCGGAATCCCTAGTGGATTCTGAAGTTTTCCAAGGACCCAGTTTCAGCTCTAATTGTCAGCAAAGCTGATCAAGTGTTGTGGATAAGGTGCTGGACTTGAACCTGGCAGACCAGGGTTTGAATCCTGCCCTAGCCATAAACTCACTGGGTGGCCATGGGCAAATCACAATCCCTCATCCTCAGTTCCCCATCTGTAAAATGGGAATGTGTGTGTGTGTGTGTGTCTTTCCCTGTGTTCCCTTCACTCTTGTCTACCTTAGATTGTAAGCCCACTGGGCAGGGACCTGTTTCTAAAATCTGTGACTGTAAAGCGCTCTGTACACCTAGTAGCGCTATAGAAATTATCAATAGTAGTAGTAGTCTGGAAAGCAAGTCTTACGAAGAGAGTCTGAAGGAACTGGGTATGTTTAAAGTATAGAAAGTGGGAAAATTAAGGGGAATTCTTAACATTTCTAAATGTCTGCCACTAAGAAGATGGGGAAGGAATGGTTCTTCATTGCTGCAGAGGGTAGTTCTTGAAATAATGGGCTAAAGTCACAGGAAGGGAGATTTTGGCTAGATATCAGGAGAAACTTCCTAATAGTAAGAACTGTTCAGCAACGGAACAAGTTGCCTAGGGAGTTTGTAGGATCTCTCCATCACTGGAGGTTTTTTTTTTTTTAAAAAAAGGCTGGACAGCCATCTCTTGGGGATGTTGTAGTTGTCAACATCCAGGGGTGTCCAGACTAGATGGCCCCTGAGGGCTCTTCCAGCTCTGACAATGGGTGTAAATATATGTGCAGCCAGCGCATCGTCTACACATCCTGGGAGGAGGGGTCACTCCCGGCCAGGTCAGTCCAGGGAACTGAACAAACGCTGATGGACCACGCAAAGGGAGGGGGTGCTAGAAGAGATATGAGGCCAGCTGGCCCCGCTTCCGTGCTGTGGCCAGTGTCCCAACCCTCTGCCGTGACAGGCAGCCATGGCTGCCAATAACAGGCAGCCGTGGCAGCCTTCACACCGGGGCTGGGATGGTGGCGTGAACAAATGTGCTCGCCCACCATGGCCCACTGTGGTTCTCCTGGGCCTGGACTGTGACCCCGGTTTCTTCCCGGCCCAGGATTCAGCCACCTACCTGATCGAGGTCTGTAGCGGGCCCACATCTGGCAGCCTGTTAACAGATGCGCGGGTAAGTCAGATGGGCCATGGCAGGCAGAATCACATTTATTAGCACCCATTCTATGACCTGAGTCTTCAGCCCTTAAAATTAGACTTGAGTTATAAAGATAAATTGGTCCTTAATGAAGCCAATCAAAACTAGCAAGAGGCAAAGTTCCAGGCCTAATATCTAGAAAAGTAGCTACTTAAATGTGTAGCCAAACTTAATTTTCCTCGAAGAGTATTAAACGTTGCCAGTAGGTCACCAATGGAACTTTCATTTCCCTTAAGTTAATTAATGCAGAATCAGACATTTACCCTTCTCAAAAATATCAAAGAAATCCTTTCGACACGGTTAAATTGTGCTGTGCTGCAACACAAATAGCCAGAAATATTCGCCCCAAAGGGATAATTGCTGTGCCAAGAAGGACGCTTTATCGGGCAGATAAGGGATGTCTTGAAAAACCCAAGAACCTATTTAAAAGGCATTTCTGCTCTCCCTTAATTAACCTAGTGACATCTGGTTTCAGCACAGCCATAACGACAAGAAAAATGGGATATTAGCGAAGGTCTGGGCAGAGATGACTATGCATCTGCTTATGTCTGCTCTCCCGGTTCGATCCATCATGTTAGTGTTTAGGACTTAATCTAAAAATGCAGGGAACTGAACCATTTCAAGAAAAAAGCCCAGCTCTTCCCTTAATTGAAAATATATAAGGGCTTAATGGAGAGAGATTGAACTCTCTAATACTCAGGTGTTTGTATTCTGATCACAGAACCTGTCAATTCCCCCACCCCATCACAATTCAGGAGTATTTTAAGGTAGAGTCAGAGCAATTTTGGGTGCCACATTGCTTCAGAATGAATACATAGGAAGTGTGAAGAAAAGGTCAAGCAATCAAGATTGATTCAGATGTTAGGTTTCTATTCCTGATGTTCACAATATTGAGCCACTACAAAAAAGAAAGACTTCAGTTGAGTTCAAAATGAGAGCCGCGAGCTCTCACTGAGAAGGGCTGTCTGTTGCAGCAAAAGCTTGAAAAACAGCTCTGGAACATCCTGCCAAAGGGCCTTATTATAGGTGCAATTTGTTGAAGGGTTTGTAAGGCTTGAATTTTTTCTCTATTTTTTAAGCAACAATTGCCTAACAAAATATTAATTTAATATGCCTCTTCCTTCTGATAAACATACTGTCCTCTTGGAACTGTTTGCCATTGACACGGTAAACAAATAAACATAGACGGATACAATTTCAAAGCGGAGAGGAGGAGGCACATTCACTGATGTGAAAATGTACTGGGATGCATGGAATTGCCACTCCATTTTGTAAACATTCAGGCCCATGTGGCCACATCCAATGGGCATTCTTGATGCGCAATATTGGTTGGAATCTGCATTTATGTCATAATCAGACATGTAAGGAGATTAAAAATGATGGGAACGTGAATGTACGAGAGACAAATATTCAAATCCAGCTGTAAGTCTGGGAATGGCGCATGCTGTGTGGTGTGTGCTTATGTCATTCTCGGGGAGGCTTGGTAACTAGCTATGCTGATCAGTGCTTTGATCCGCAAGGTGAGACAAAGTGAAGACGAGAGAATCCAATCCTCTTCTAACTTACTGGGAGAACAAATGCTTCCATACAGACAATCTCTTTCTAAGATGCTACTTTTGCAACATCTTTCCTGAAGGAAAACTCAGCAGATTAAGACCCAACAAAAGCAGGCAGCATTTTTGAAGATTTCATAAACAAAACAAATCTAATAATGGGGTAGCGAGTCTGCCAACCCTTTTTCTTGTCCTCCTGCACCCACCCCTTCCTGTGGTTATGCCACTTCTAATATGCCCCTACTATTTAGGCACAAACATTTGCAACACTGACACATGGTTTACAGTCTAGAAACTGAACATCACCTTGGCAATTCAGGAGTGTTGGGCCGTCTAAGAGTCCAGTCCTCAAAGCACTGTGCTGGTGTAAACCCCTTTGAGATGATCAGGGCGTGCATCCTTTCAGGACTTGTTATGCTTCAACTACACATGCTGGAATCCTGCAGCAATCCATTTTGGTGCACTGGGCTGAAAAAAACACCTTGCTACTCTTGTGAATATATCATGCATAGCTCCCCACCATATTTAGTTTGTATGGACTCTAGGCCAAATCTTCAGCTTGTCTCAAAGCCAGCTCCCAGTATTCTCCCTTCAGTTGCACAAGCCCCCACCTTGCATTTGTTTGTTCCTATTGGCATGTGCAAGTGCATGGTTTGCAGTTGCGTCCAGGTTCACATAGGGCCATTGAGGAAGATAGCAATGATATTGTGGCCCCTTCAGCCACGTGACTCATGCTAATATACTGAAATCCGTTCCTTATGCTGGTTTTTTGAGGAAAATGGGATTATGAAAGTTATTCATAACAAAACAACAAAAATGTGGCTGACCAAAATTTTCAGTACCCACTTTTTGATTTTCTGGTTGTCAATGGGTAAATCGGGATGGAAAACTGAAAATTTGGGACGGAAACCCAAAAAATCGGGACTGGAAGTCAACATTCCGGGACATTCCAGGACATCAGCTACCGAAATAGGCTTGTAATCGGGTATCAATTAGTACCTGGTATTTTTGAGTCGATTCAGGTACCAGAAATTTGACGGATATATCCTTTTTTGCAGGTGCTCGTTTCCGCTCTTGAGGTGAGCCTTCTGGAAATCAGGCTCATTATCTTTTTTATTTAGAATTGCTCTCTGGCCACTATCATCCATGCTTTCATCACCTCAAGACTGGACTATTGTAACGCGCTGCATGTGGGGTGACGGTTCAGAGACTGCAGCCAGTGCAGAATGCGTGGCCCGTCTCCTTATGGGAATGGGCTGCTGGGAGCACATTACACCGCTGCTCTGTTCTCTGCACTGGCTGCCTGTAGTCTTCCAGGCCCGATTCAAGGTGCTGCTTCTTACCGATAAAGCCCCATACGGCTCGGGACCCATATATCTGCGGGATCACCTCACTCCCTGTGCTCTGGATTGGCCCCTGCGGTCGACTGGAACTGCTGTTCTCTAAGTCCCCCGCCCCGGGTATCCCGGTGTGTGTGTGACTATGGAGAGGGCATTCTCGGTGGCTGCCTCAAGGCTCTGAAACTCCCTCCCAGCAGAGGCCCAGGTGGCCCCCGATCTCTCCTCTTTTCGACATCAATGCAAGACATGGCTGTTCCGCCAGGCCTTTGGCAAGGGAGATGCGTGACGGTGGGTTTTTATTTTTTATGGGGGGTGGTAACTAAGGGGGGATATTTATTTCCTCCCTCCTCTTTTCCTGGAAGGGGGGAATGTTTTCTCCCCCTTTTTCCTCTTCTCCCCCCTTTTTAGACGTTTTATATTTATGTTGCTTGTGTATTTTTTTATACGTGCATTTTTATATTTTCATACATTGTAAGCTGTCCTGAGCTGCCTTTGGCAGGAGGGGTGGGATATTAAATGTTTAAATAAATAAATAAATAAATAAA
>QEPC01006715.1:242091-252285 GCA_003113815.1 Sphenodon punctatus | reverse complement strand
ACGTGTGGAACACTTTTTGAGTTTCCTAACAGGCCCATCAAAAATTTTGATTGCACTGAGTTGACCCTGTGCGCCAAGGAGGGAGCCCAAAGTTCCGCCCCATATAGCAGTTGAGCTCTCACCTTACTGTTAAACACCTGAATTGCCAGCTCAGCTACCCTTTGACCCTGTCGTTTAAAGAGGCTGTGAATAGCTTGAGAGGGGCCTTTAGCTGCAATAATTGCTCTGGTAACGTGTTCGTTCCAATTGCCAGATTTATGGAAAAGAAGACCAAGACAACGAAAAGATGGAACCTGTTCTACCAGATGACCCTCTATATACCATTGGTGAATTTTTCGTCTGTTGGAAAAAACCATCACCTTAGATTTCCCATAATTGATAGATAATTTGTTGATGGAACAGAAAGTGGCAAAGGAATTCAATTGTCTGTTAAGCCTTAACCTGGTCTGTGATACCAATGCCACATCATCTGCCTAGCCTAAGCAGCCCACGGCCCTAGAAGAAAGTTTGAGTGGGACTGTGGGAAGACTTTGGCATCAGTCATTAAGAAAAATAGTAAATACATCATTGATATAGAAGTTGAAGAGCAGGGGGACAAGGACACAACCCTGCCTCACCCCCCTATGAACATTTACCGGAGAAGGAACATGACCAATTCCATTGACCCTGACCACCAGAGAAGAATTAGCGTGCAAAGAACAAATCAAGATGGCAAGCCTTCTGTCGACAGAAGATTCCCAGAGCTTTCTCCACAGAATGTCCCTGTCCACAGAATCGAATGCGGTCTTAACATCCAGAAAGGTCACATAAAAGGAGCCGTTAAAAGTTCTATACGACATAAGGTGAAATAAGATATAACACTGCTCAATAGTGGAACGGCCCTTCTGGAAGCCAGCCTGCTCCCAGGCAAGTATATTAGCCTCACACATCCACTCCAGAAGCTTGCCAAGCAAAAATTTGGCATAAATTTTCCCCACCACGGACAGTAGGCTGATAGGACTGTAATTAGATGGGTTAGATCTAAGGCCCTTTTTAAATACAGGGATAACCACAGCCTTTGCCCAATCTTTGGGAATTCTACCAGAGTTATTTATGGCTGTAAACAATGCTGATAGAAGGGGGAGCCACCAATCTTTACATGACTTGATAAACTCTATATGGATGAGATCTGGGCCAGGGGCCTTATGATTTTTAAAGGAATCCACCAAGGCTTCTACCTCGGCCTCCGCTACTGTGGACCAAGAAGGTAGCTCATCCAATTCCGGGAACAGATCATCCCGGGATTGTGTTCCCTCACCTACATCAAACAAATTACCAAAGTATTCCATCCATGTGTGGGGGGGACAGGAAAGATTGATATCCTCAATTCTCTACTGGTGGAGCCATTCACTAACTGCCAACATTTCCTTACATCCTTTTGGTCTGCAGCTCGCAGTAATCCAATCCATCTAGTCTCTATATATTCCCTCTTTTTGGTTGAGATCAGTTTCTTATACTCCAGTCTCAAGACCGAGTATTCAGGGGGCAATTTACTCAAGGTTCCTCTCCTATACGCTTGGTAGAGAGCATTCAGTCTAGCACGAGTAGACTGGCACTCCCTATCAAACCAAATTTTCCCTCTGTTGGCGTATGGAGTATTCTGGTCCCTGACCAACAACTGAATATGTTGGGAGAGTTCCATGCCAAGTTGATGTAACAGACTCACTATTTCCTCACTCCCCTCAGATCGCAGCAATTGAGCCCGCAATTGGCAAATATCGGGCTGAGATATTAAATCGGCTAAAGAATCAGCCAAACCTTGATTCTAAGGTGGTGCCCTACAAATTCCCAGATGTAATTCCTCAGTACCTAGAGAAGGGCCATGCACTGTATTTGGGCAAAACATGTTCAAATCAAGGGTTAAGGGGAGATGGTCCCCAACTAATGCTGTCCCTACTGCAAAATCGCTAACATAAGTGAGCATCGCTGGGGAAACCAGAATATAATCCACCACACTGGACCCATGTGGGCCCAGATATGTATATTCTCCATCTGGGTCACTAAACCCAGACCCGTTGAGAATACAGAGATTATAACTAACAGACATCTTGGTCAAACTGATCCCAGAGGAGTTAATGTGTGCATCTTTGAATGTCCTAAAATTAAGAATCTCGGGCTGTGCCTCTAAACACACCTCACAGTATGGTTCTATAGCCTGATCATCCGGGCCCAATCTGGCATTAAAGTCCCCAGTAATCAGGACTAACCCCTCCGGATGATCAGAACACAACTTGCCTATAAAATTCTCCAGCCTTTGCCACATCTTTCCCCTGAAAGATCCAGCATTACAGGGGGGAATATAAACTGTAAGTATAATGAGGGTTAAATTTTCCAGCTTTGCCACAAAGCCCAAGGTCAAATGCAGGGCAGAGACTTCTTTGAAGTCCCTAAATGTTAGGGACTGGGCTACAAACCATCCTAGTCCCCCACAAGGCCGACACCTAGCATGTAAATTTATTGCTGGAAGCACCAATGACCTGTATCCATCCAATTCCATAGGCACCTTGGAGGCAGGAGTATATAGAAGTGGTGATGGGATCTGGCAGCCGGGGCAACTGACCAAAGGGTCGCACAATACAGTGGGGAGGAGCAGCACTGTCCAAGGGGAGGCAAGGCACAGCACAGTCACAGGGAACACGTTGCCACAGAGCGGGAGGTTGGGACACGCAGTTCAGGGGGAAGTCGGAGGGTGCTTGTGAAACATCGCCACCATGACAAGACCCTCCCAGGCGAATAGGCTCCTGCAGAATTCCCGGGAATGCATATGCGCATCCACCATGAACCGGGGCAGGAGGTGGTTCTCCATGGTGACCGATCGCAGGACTCTCAGCTCCAATGTGGTAGGGGTTCCGGTCAGTAACGGTCCACCAACATTGGGGAGTAGCAAGCCCAGCTCCCAAAGAAGGGCCAGGCATTCTGATCGTGGTCGCGATATGCCACGGGCACGCAGGAAGATGCTGGTGTAGTGGGTAGCAACAGGGGGACCCCCGGCCTGGAGGGCCAGTCCATATTCAGATCGTGCAGCCACCAGGCGAACAGCCATGATCTCCTGTGAAGTCCACAGCACAACAACAGCGACTGGGTGCCCCCAAAGTGGTTGTTGCAGGAGGGTGAAGCCAAGCCCCCCGGCACGCCTCTGGCAATCCGGACCCCGAAATGGATGGCCCATCACCCACATGTACCGTGACAGGAGATAGATTCAATCTGCGACTGACAGGGGATCGCTCAGCAGTAGCTGGACATCACAGCTCTGCCATAGCGTTCCCAAAAGCATGTTGGCACATGGCGACCACTCCTCCCTGGCACAACCACCAGCCTTGGGGCCTGTTCCACACCCTGCCATGACCTTGTCACAGCCTGGTTGCTGGATTGCACTGGAGGTCCACAGAGATCAGCTGGGAGAATGAGCAATGAGTGAGAAGCTGCGCATTGCTAGCCGCAGTGTGACCATACACAGATGTTAGTGGGCAGGCTGCTAGGCCCTGTGAATCCCTGACACATGCACTGGGTGGACACAATCAAGTGCAAGCAATGACAGATGACCAAGGCCATGGCTGCCTCTAGTACAGAGCTAATGAGGCACTCCATGCAGCATATCTTGATTGTGCACAGCTGCACAATGCCATGGCCTTCACTCGCAGGGAAAGATACTGTGCTGGCGCTGATGCCTCCTGCCCACTGATCGCACAGGGGCGTGTCACAGGGATGGGAAGTAGGTCCCCTTGGCCACAGTGTAGCCCTGCTGTGGCCCTAGCCCCCTGGCATTTAGGCGGTCCGTGCAGGTGGGGGGATGTGCTAGTGGGCTGGTAAGCAGAGATCCCTACCAGGTGCGTGGTACATACCCAAAGTACAGCACCAATTGAT
This sequence comes from Sphenodon punctatus, assembly GCA_003113815.1. Taxonomy (NCBI): domain Eukaryota; kingdom Metazoa; phylum Chordata; class Lepidosauria; order Sphenodontia; family Sphenodontidae; genus Sphenodon; species Sphenodon punctatus. Next base: position 248,382 of record QEPC01006715.1, on the reverse strand, counting down.
GTGGGCCGGTTCCAGTGGTCAGGTGTGGTGTGTGGAGAGAGGTGGTTGAGGTGTGGTGTGTGAGAGGTGATCGTGAGAGAGAACAGAGCTTGTACAGAGGTGCGGCTATCCAATACTGGGTGTACATGCAGTGCATGGGGTAGGAGGGTGTGGTTTGCGGTTCGCCTGTTTCAGTGGTCCCCATTACCTTTGGACAGCCGTTTACTGACAGGGGACGTGTGAATCACGGTGTGGGTGCGCTGGGTGAACAGGGCTTGGGGGTTGGAGGCACAGGCCGCAACCAGGTGGTTAGTTAGTGCTCAGCCCAGTGATTGGCCGGGTGCTTTAGTGGGACACTTTCACAGCAGTGCAGGCCTGGGGCCAAGCCACCCATTCATGTAGAGGCTAGTCGGGTACCTGCATGGTGATTCATCACAGTTTCTTGTGGTGGGTGCTCACAGGGTGTGTGTTGGTGGTACCATGCTGCCTGAGGAGGAGCCCCCAGAGGAGAGAGCTGTCCTGCTAACGGTCCTGGGTGCTTGCTTCATGATCCTGGTGCAGGTATTCCAGCAATGGATCTAGATACTCCTGCCAGGGCTCCGCTTCTACAACCATGGGACATGGCGCGGGAGAGCGGCCAACATGCATCGAGCAGAATTGTTGCAGTGGACGAGGAGGATAGCTATCGCTGACATGCTCTGTTCGGAGCATCGGTGTCCCAGCACATGTGGCTTGTCCTTTCCCGGTGGCCCCTCAACCTTTATGGTCATTGTGTAACTGTCCCAACTTAGCCATATACACCTTCAGCAGAGCCGAGACCTGCAGTCCCCTAGAAATCTTGGCAGCTTTTAACAGGGCTCTAACCACCCGCATAGCCATATTTGCCCTACGTTGAACATGGAGGTTCCATGTCCCTCTGGTATGGAATATCATCCCTAAATAATTGAATGATTGCACCAAAGCAACCCTCCCTGCTCTCAAATTCCAGGCTTTGGGTAATTTCTGCTTACCAAACACCATGACTTGTGTTTTAACAGTGTTTAAAACTAACCCATTCGTCTTGCAATACTCGTAAAATTTCTCCAGAACCCTTCTCATACCAATCTCAGTTTGGGCCATGAACACAATATCATCAGCAAATTGCAGAAACCCCAGCTGCTCCAACCNACACCTAGCATGTAAATTTATTGCTGGAAGCACCAATGACCTGTATCCATCCAATTCCATAGGCACCTTGGAGGCAGGAGTATATAGAAGTGGTGATGGGATCTGGCAGCCGGGGCAACTGACCAAAGGGTCGCACAATACAGTGGGGAGGAGCAGCACTGTCCAAGGGGAGGCAAGGCACAGCACAGTCACAGGGAACACGTTGCCACAGAGCGGGAGGTTGGGACACGCAATTCAGGGGGAAGTCGGAGGGTGCTTGTGAAACATCGCCACCATGACAAGACCCTCCCAGGCGAATAGGCTCCTGCAGAATTCCCGGGAATGCATATGCGCATCCACCATGAACCGGGGCAGGAGGTGGTTCTCCATGGCGACCGATCGCAGGACTCTCAGCTCCAATGTGGTAGGGGTTCCGGTCAGTAACAGTCCACCAACATTGGGGAGTAGCAAGCCCAGCTCCCAAAGAAGGGCCAGGCATTCTGATCGTGGTCGCGATATGCCACGGGCACGCAGGAAGATGCTGGTGTAGTGGGTAGCAACAGGGGGACCCCCGGTCTGGAGGGCCAGTCCATATTCAGATCGTGCAGCCACCAGGCGAACAGCCATGATCTCCTGTGAAGTCCACAGCACAACAACAGCGACTGGGTGCCCCCAAAGTGGTTGTTGCAGGAGGGTGAAGCCAAGCCCCCCGGCACGCCTCTGGCAATCCGGACCCAGAAATGGATGGCCCATCACCCACATGTACCGTGACAGGAGATAGATTCAATCTGCGACTGACAGGGGATCGCTCAGCAGTAGCTGGACATCACAGCTCTGCCATAGCGTTCCCAAAAGCATGTTGGCACATGGCGACCACTCCTCCCTGGCACAACCACCAGCCTTGGGGCCTGTTCCACACCCTGCCATGACCTTGTCACAGCCTGGTTGCTGGATTGCACTGGAGGTCCATAGAGATCAGCTGGGAGAATGAGCAATGAGTGAGAAGCTGCGCATTGCTAGCCGCAGTGTGACCATACACAGATGTTAGTGGGCAGGCTGCTAGGCCCTGTGAATCCCTGACACATGCACTGGGTGGACACAATCAAGTGCAAGCAATGACAGATGACCAAGGCCATGGCTGCCTCTAGTACAGAGCTAATGAGGCACTCCATGCAGCATATCTTGATTGTGCACAGCTGCACAATGCCATGGCCTTCACTCGCAGGGAAAGATACTGTGCTGGCGCTGATGCCTCCTGCCCACTGATCGCACAGGGGCGTGTCACAGGGATGGGAAGTAGGTCCCCTTGGCCACAGTGTAGCCCTGCTGTGGCCCTAGCCCCCTGGCATTTAGGCGGTCCGTGCAGGTGGGGGGATGTGCTAGTGGGCTGGTAAGCAGAGATCCCTACCAGGTGCGTGGTACATACCCAAAGTACAGCACCAATTGATGTGGGCCGGTTCCAGTGGTCAGGTGTGGTGTGTGGAGAGAGGTGGTTGAGGTGTGGTGTGTGAGAGGTGATCGTGAGAGAGAACAGAGCTTGTACAGAGGTGTGGCTATCCAATACTGGGTGTACATGCAGTGCATGGGGTAGGAGGGTGTGGTTTGCGGTTCGCCTGTTTCAGTGGTCCCCATTACCTTTGGACAGCCGTTTACTGACAGGGGACGTGTGAATCACGGTGTGGGTGCGCTGGGTGAACAGGGCTTGGGGGTTGGAGGCACAGGCCGCAACCAGGTGGTTAGTTAGTGCTCAGCCCAGTGATTGGCCGGGTGCTTTAGTGGGACACTTTCACAGCAGTGCAGGCCTGGGGCCAAGCCACCCATTCATGTAGAGGCTAGTCGGGTACCTGCATGGTGATTCATCACAGTTTCTTGTGGTGGGTGCTCACAGGGTGTGTGTTGGTGGTACCATGCTGCCTGAGGAGGAGCCCCCAGAGGAGAGAGCTGTCCTGCTAACGGTCCTGGGTGCTTGCTTCATGATCCTGGTGCAGGTATTCCAGCAATGGATCTAGATACTCCTGCCAGGGCTCCGCTTCTACAACCATGGGACATGGCGCGGGAGAGCGGCCAACATGCATCGAGCAGAATTGTTGCAGTGGACGAGGAGGATAGCTATCGCTGACATGCTCTGTTCGGAGCATCGGTGTCCCAGCACATGTGGCTTGTCCTTTCCCGGTGGCCCCTCAACCTTTATGGTCATTGTGTAACTGTCCCAACTTAGCCATATACACCTTCAGCAGAGCCGAGACCTGCAGTCCCCTAGAAATCTTGGCAGCTTTTAACAGGGCTCTAACCACCCGCATAGCCATATTTGCCCTACGTTGAACATGGAGGTTCCATGTCCCTCTGGTATGGAATATCATCCCTAAATAATTGAATGATTGCACCAAAGCAACCCTCCCTGCTCTCAAATTCCAGGCTTTGGGTAATTTCTGCTTACCAAACACCATGACTTGTGTTTTAACAGTGTTTAAAACTAACCCATTCGTCTTGCAATACTCGTAAAATTTCTCCAGAACCCTTCTCATACCAATCTCAGTTTGGGCCATGAACACAATATCATCAGCAAATTGCAGAAACCCCAGCTGCTCCAACCCCACTCTGGGGGCATGGTTTACCTCTAATGGAATAGCCTTCGGGAGGGCAGAGAGATATAGTGTGAATAGCAGGGGTGCAAGAACACACCCCTGACGCACCCCTCTTCTGATAGGTATCGGATCGCTTAGGCCCTGGGACTTATTTCCCTTCACTCTCGCCTCATTGTTGAGGTGCAAATTAGCTATTGCAGAAAGTAGATTCGGCTCGACACCCAAGGTCCTAAGTTTCGCCCACAGGCGAGCCCTTGGGACCTCCTTCTCTTCTTTTTGGGACGGAGCTTATCCCGTATACTGATTTAGCTCCACTGGAGAGGGTGCAGAATTTATTTCTCCGACGACTTCTAAAGGTTGCCTCGGGGGTACCCGGGGCTGTATTGAGAGCTGAGACAGGTATTCCCTCGATATCATCTTTGGCTAAGAAGACTTTTACCAGTTGAAAGTGATCTCCCAGGAAGAAACAGCCCTGCTCCAGCAGTGCCTTAGGGAGGAGCTGTTGTACGAGGGTATGCGGATGTATCCATGGGTACTCCACCTGGCACGCTTGATTAGAAAACATGGTTTCTCTTTTCAATACCTCGTTGGTAATTTGTTAACAGTAATTAGATCAGAGGTCCTGGCTAGGATTCAGGACATGGCCAATCAGGAGGATATGTCAGCATTAAAAGAATGGAAAGTGGCACCCTTGCTTGGCTCATTTAAAACCTGTTGCTGTCTGGAACCCTATTTGGACACGTTGGGGAATCCAAAACTCCAGAGAGCGTTGATGCTACTTCGGTTCCAGTCAATGAAAATGGCTGTATTGGAGGGAAGGTATTGCCACATTCCTTACCAGGTTAGGCTGTGCTCTTGCTATATGGCTGAGGTTGAATCAGCTGAGCATTTTCTTTTGAGATGCCCCCATTTCGAATCACTTAGGGCAGTATGGATTGTCCCTCTCCTGCCAGATGCCAGGCTATTAGACTCTAAGGATTGCTATGCCTCTCTCCTTTCCCTCCCCCAGAAGGAGGCAGGCTATGGTTGCCCTGGCCTCCTTCGTCCATCTGGCATCTGCCAAGCGTGTACTCTTAATCCAATGAAGACTGACAGATCAGATGGCAGGTCTTGATCTGGTTGGGCTTAGTAGCCTTTCTTGGTAGTTGGGTATTTCTATGCAGCTAGGAGGGTAGCAGTATTACACCCCCTTCTGGGCTTGGGCAGGCTCCCATAAGGATTGATGTGGAGATTAGTTACAGTTCTATGATAGTTTTATTTCTTATTTTATTTTAACTTCAAACTTTACATTTCCTTGCCTCTATTCTTACTTATTTTCTTTGCCTGGTGCACTTTTGGTGTATTTTGTTATCTGATTTTTGTTGTATTTTGATTCAATTGTTGGCAGATGGCGAAAGCCGAGCCGTAAACAAATAGACTTAAACTTACAAGACTGTCCCAACTCGGAGGATGAATTAGATGTGTTCACGCACCGTTGAATGGTGGGAGAACATGCTGGTTACCTGGACAGGTGAGGAATGGACAGACCATTTCTGCATGAACCGCTCCCTGTTGACCCGGCTCGGTGAGATCCTGAACCCACATCTCCGGAGGAGAGCTACCAACATGCGGTATCTTCTGCTGCCCCCAGGGATGCGATTGGCCATGGCGGTGTGGAGGCTGGCTACCCTAGATTCATATCAGAGCGTTGGGGAGCAGTTCAGAGTGGGGACTGCTACCGTTAACAGGGCGCTCCATGACGTGTGTGATCTGATAGTGGAGCTGCTACTTGAGCGGGTCATCCAGTTCCGGGATCCCAAGGCAGTGATCCACGGCTTTGAGGACATGGGCTTCCCCCATTACATCGGAGCGATAAACAGCACCCACACATCCCTATCATCTGGCCCCCACACGCCAAGACAGACTATCTGAACCGGAAGCAGGCATTCTCAATAAATCCCCAGGCCATTGTGGATCACAGGTATTCACTGGTTACAGGTTCACTGACATGTACACAGGCCAGTCAAGGAGGAGCGATGATGCGCGCATTCTGTGGGCGTCACCCTTCTATGCCTGGATGTTCGATGGTGAGATTGCTCCCAATCTTTACCGGGTGATTGAGGGAGTATCCATGGCTCCGGTGGTGCTTGGGGACCCTGCCTACCTGCTGAACCCCTGGCACATGAGGGCCTATGCTGTGGCTCGCCCACCAGAGCACCAGCTCTTCAATAAGTGCCTATCGTCCGCTCGGAGCGTGGTGGACATTTGGCCAGCTCAAGATGCATTGGCACCTACTCAGGAACAGGAGCCAGTTCGATCTCGAGCATACCCCCATCCTTGTCCTGGCGGCCTGCATTCTACACAATATCTGCGAGACTGGCGGAACTGCCCTTGACAATCCCCCACCGGTGCAGCGAGCGAGTCCTGTGCCCCAACATGTCCAGGGTGGGGCATCTGGCGCCTATTGGAGGAGAAGAGGGACGCTCTCTGTAGATGCATAGTTTTCCAGATGGCAAGCAACTAACCCTAGTATCTGAATGCCCCCCGCCCCCACACCTTCCACAGCCTGTGTAACCCGAACTAATAAAAACAGATATGAAAT